>JAJMDD010000039.1:0-100124 GCA_030573355.1 Helenozyma rhizophorensis
GTAGTCACATCCACAATACCAGAGTCAGTAGAGACCGATCCATCGGAGTTCGTAGTCGTAAAGGTGGTAGTGTACTCGGTGAAACTGAAGCCTGGGGTACTAGAACTGGAACTCGACTCCAGGTTAGGGAAGAGCGAGGTCGAGGTGTACAAGCTGCCAGCAGAATCAGTAGTCACGTCCACGATACCAGAGTCAGTAGAGACCGATCCATCGGAGTTCGTAGTGGTAAAGGTAGTAGTGTACTCGGTGAAACTGAGTGCCGAAGAACTCGAGCTAGAACTCGACTCCAATGGGAAAAGCGAAGTAGAGGTGGTCAATTCTCCAAATGTGTCCGTTGTGACGTCTACTACACCTGATTCAGTGAGCACGCTTCCATCGGACTCAGTAGTGGTAAAAGTGGTTGTGTACGTCGTAAGCACTGGTGGTGTCGTAACAACAACTGGAAAAGTGCTCGTACAAGTGCACGATCCGGGAATAGCGTTTGGTGGTGCACCACTGTAGGAGACACCAGTCAAGCCAACCTTGCTGAAAAGCAGGGGGTTGTAACCCAAACCAATATTGAACTTAACACCGAAGGCAAAAGTAAGCAGCAACGTCAAAATACCTGTCAGTGTGCTGTAGCTGGGAGAACCAAGATAGGCAAGGTTGATGTTGATCAAGTTTCCACTACCAAAGCCTGCAACTGTGTAGACGGGGATTCCGGTCAACAGGAGCGACAATCCCAACACAGATAACGTGGAGGACGGTGTTGCGAGATCAATCACCTGAGTTGTGTCCACGGAGAACGCCAACGTTCCTACGGCTACTTGCAACTGAAGTGTTGAGCCTGCATTGACGTTGATGCAACCACTGCCAGCAATGTTAGATGTTTGCAACCAAATTACGTCGTACATGCAGATCGCACCATCATTGGAGATGGTGGCAAGACCACCACTGCCAACCACTTGCGAAATCGTAACGGGAGCTGCAGCCCCACCCGCTCTCTCGAGGACGATCATGCCGGTATTACTCCACGAGGTAACCGAAGTCAACGTAATTGGCGTAGTTGCACCCAACACTGCGTCGGAAACACCCAAATACATGTCTCCTGTGTTGCTGAAGGAGCCGACGGTCGCAAGGTTGTAAGTGGAAAGCACGCTTGAACTGAGCGAATTGAATGCCCATGTCCCGCTGTTGGAAATAGATGGCCCAATGATTGTTACACTGTTCGCCAATCCATTGGCACTGGTATCATAGAACCCGCCCATGTTATTCACACTTCCGGTGATAGTAGTGAGAACATTATTGACAATAGAGTAATAAACTCCGGGGTTTATGGTGAGATCCCCTATTGCCAACGAGATTGTCGACACCTCAACGGTGTTCTGTGAGATCACGATTGCTCGAGCCACAGCCACGAAGAGCTGTAGCAACAAAAAGGACAACATGTTGCTGAAGCCGAAAACTACTTTCTTTGTTCCCTATTTATTCAATTCATGATCGACTTGTTGTGGTGCTCGCCTAGAGTTCCACAGATTGCAGCCAAGAGAAGACTTCTTTGTGCTGCAAGCTTACGATCTGTATGCAATATGCATGATGAAAGTTATTTTGGTTCTGAAATTCGTATCTATTGTTTGGTAACTTCAGAGTCGGGTTTCATTGTTCGGCTATGCCGGATGATGTCCCCCGAAGCCCGTATCACCAGCGAAGTCAGCCCACGGGCAACTCACAAGCCGATTTCAGCTTCGCGGGCATCTTTCGGTCACTGCATGTAAAGGTATTTTCTCCGTCAACTCTCGATTCGACACATTGGCTTATACTTTGAGATGCGAATCTTGCTTACTTCATCGCCTGCATATCCCGATTTCAATTGTGGAGATCATCGGATCTAGATGCTAAGTAATACATCTCAGCCAATGATGAATCACCAGACGATCGCCATGAGGGGACACCTGCACAATATGCATCAAGATTATTCGGTGCAGAATGATCTCGTCGAGCCTGGCACTTCTCCAAAACGTCAAGAATGGGAGGAAGAACTCTGTGAGGGGTGAGCATTGATTTCTTTGCTCGCGTTTTCTGTGTGTGTAAGGCGGGCAGTCGGTTTGCGTTCGGAGCCCCGCGGTACTTCAATCGTGAGGCGCGCCGTACGTACATGTGGAATACGAACCTTATTGTGAAACTGGAGTAGTGCCTTTTGTTACCCAATTTAGAAGGAGAAAGAATCCGTCCACCGCGGTAGTCCACGTTTACAACGTCGGTCACGCTGATAATTACGCAATTAGCAGTCGTACACCAATTTCAGTGTACTCACGATCAAGGTCTCTCCTGAAATTGACGACCTGAACACCGTAGGCAGCTACACCGGCGCAGTCGACATTGTGTCGAATAAACATATGCCTTGCGTTGTGGCGGTTTGTTGAACTCGTTCCTGTCCACAGACGCAGCGCAGATTATCAGGTGCAAAATTCGGCGACTATATACGTCTCATATTGAAAGGGCTCATCCAGAGTCGAGACGACGACAGAGGCTTAAACTCGCTTGGAAATTAATAGATGATTTGTTACGAATATTTTCATAACAGGTTGAAAAGCAATTCCCCTGCAAGATATGCAACGTCGCGTTGCAAATCTCCCCAGGCGTCTGTGCGGGGAACCAAAATAATGAGAAGATCGGTAACATGCAAGTCCATCCTGTCATGATGATCATATTTTGAAGCGCTAGGGGCTATCTTGATTAGGCCCAATTTGCTTCTGATAGAGCGCGTTTCAATGTGAGCAGTCCAGTTATGCTGCGTAAATGCCACTTCAATGACAGTTTGCTTCTGCTACAGTTCTTGGGCGTTTCAACGTTGGTTATGCTGCGTAAATGCCACCCATTGTTTCGAAAGACACTGGGCGAAAGTAAGATGTAGTGACGAGTCCGATTATTTGCAGCTGGCTTGCGCATTTAGTTGTTCACATACTAAAATCGTCGGATCTCCAATGCGAGGAATTCGAAACTCATTGTGATGACTGAAAATGGCAGTAAGAAGCAACTATACTTGCGAGCACCCTTACATCTACTTGGAATAGTTTCAGTTCTCTTGCATTACAATCCAGAAACTATCCAATCTCCTCGAGCCATTTCGAGTTTACGGCCAAGGCTGCATGCTTAGAATTTAACCGAGCAGCAGGCTCCTTGGTTCATTGTACACGAAATACACGAAGGGGAAGCGGACAGAATTTTCATCTCAGTTCTTATGGATAGAGTACGCTATATTTCGGATACTGGAACGTACAAAGTACACAAAGGCAGATGTTTAGGAAAACAAAGGCGATCACGCACATGTCAACCTCTGCGATTCAATTTTGCGCGACTCTGTTCATGACTCTCCCCTCCTAGTATGCGTCAAAAGGCACGCTGGGTGAAATTCTTGTTTTGAGGCAGAGAGCTTTACAATCTGGTGCAGACCAGCTCGGGCAACGTGGAGCTTAAAGTTCATAAGCCACTGTGGAATCAATTCGCATGCCGTCTATCGAAATGCGTGCAATTTTGGAACAATACTACTACTTTCAAGCGTATCCGCCTCTCTTTGTTGCTCCAAATCCTACTGGTAAGATTTGACCATTGCGTCGGCCTACGTCTTGGTCAACCAAGGCTGGTTCTGTTATTGGTGAAGGACGGGTACGCAGCCCGACGTCCACTGTATGTTCTATCATCCTATTCTCGGTTGTGGCTCCGACTCGTGGGAACCCGATAGTTGATCAAATGGTTTAGCGTGAATGATCCCAGAGCGGTCATGAGCGGGCGTTGAGCCCAAACCTTTCTTAAACTTTTACCATACTCGTACTTTAATCCAAAGTATTGCTCCGCGTCTCGTGCATGCACAACTCACTGATTTTCAATTCCTGGAAGGTTGGGTTATGGAGTGAAACAACTTTGATCAGTCGACTTGAGCTCTTACAGGCACGTGCACTTGTTGTTTCCACGAACAAGCAATGTTTGGGCTTCGAGAAAACCTCTGGAACGCAAATCACTCCTCGGAGGGTGCAGTACTTCTTCCAGTCAGCAGAGATTCGGAGGTAAGTGCAGGTGTGGGAAGTATTGTTTTTTCAGCCGCATACATTACGGATACAATAGGTTGAGTTTCATTTGTACAATTATCCCCATCGTAATTGCGTGCTTTACGACTGGCCCATTGCGTTTCTATGCAGCAAATCATGTTGGGAAATTGGGGATACCGCCCCAATGAATTCTGGAAGAGTACATCGAGTGCAGAACCGTTGTGGTTGCACAGGATGAACGTGGCCTCTGTACAGGTTCGACGTCACTTGACATCTGAAGCGAGTACGGACGTTCTTCATTCGCCTTAAGCAAGCAAGGAAGACTCATAACTAACTTTGAGATGCCGAAATGGAAATATCCATTATTCTCCAATCAGAAGACACCTCGAACCTGCAACAAGTTTCCGGTAGATCTGGAATATGCAACACAACAACTGTGAAATTTTATGGTAACTCACGAAGAGCAATGCCAACGAGCGGTCTCCCTAACAAGCCAACTTTTAAAGGTGAACTATTGCTGCACCGATGGATCTTGCATTTGTGGAAGGCACTCCACACCATCGCATGCCGAGTTTGTACGAAGATCGCGATGACGCACCAATATAACATACACGACACATCTACAAGCACAACTGGAGAGTGGAGTTGAAAGTCCGCGAACGCAACAATACAAGCCAACAGAAGCCAAAGGGTCACATCATGGAAAGTAAGCTGAACACACCGAGTTGTTTTCATCGGTTTTGTCTCGGCTAGATCACCGCGGCTAGATCACAGCTTGCACTCTGTTCTCTGCTTTCACCCCATCGTGCTCACAACCAAAATTACATTATGAGAGGAGGTTCAACGTAAAGAAGTGCGTGCACATGTTACGGCAGCATCTTTCGCATCCTTTGTGTTCATAGCTATTCTCAAGATGAGCAAAATGCTACTCACTGGATCCGTCCCAGACATCTTTTTTCCTTTACTGAATGGAGGGATTAAAAATGCGTAGCCTCCTACACTACATACTCCGCATCGGGACCGTCAAGTCTTATGCCGGATTCGAAACCTTCATGGCCGCGACAAACATACGACGTAGAGCTGGAATAGCTTGGCTTGGCAGCGCGAGCTGGCTCTTTGTAAAAACTTTAAGTATATATTTCAATTACCAGCGAAACACTATGAAATCTTCTTTGCTGACATCACACTTGATTTTTGAGATTATGTTAGGGAGATTAAATCGTTAATGCACGGCTTCTTAGCTCCATCTGGGAAATATCGAGCAAATGCCGTAAAGACTAACCACTCCTGTACGTCGCTTACAATTTTGTAGGGCCTGATTCGTTGCTGAGCTTCGGTATTAAGAAGGTTATGCACGTAATTCTGCAATAGGTTGGTTAAGTTAGCGAATTACAAAAAAAAAAAAAGTCAGGAGATCACGGGACCGAATCTTTGAGAGGCAAACGTATTTTTAAGCGCCAGTTTCTTGGCATGTACACTTCAAGAATGTGAACTATTTCTTGAAGTCGAATGCATCGGAGAATGAGCAATGGTTTGCGCTCTTCCCATGAGGCACGTAACCAACATTCAATCATTCTCAATTAGGCTGGAAATGAATGGAGAGTAGCGCAAACGGTATGCTAAGACATCTTGGAGATGCGCCGTATATGCGCCTGCGTATACTAGCGCGTCAGGACTGTACGGTGGAAATCTTATCTCATCTCCATCTCGGACAACTTTGTAGGTTTTCTTTTTTAGCCATCTCGCTAGGCTGTCGTCAAATAAGATCAAAAACCCCCATTGAATTGTCGCATAGTTGCTGTTTTATATCATAGGGTGCATCTCTTGTTGATCCTGTTCCGTGTTCGTAGAGCGATGAAGTAGATCTTTCGACACGAATTCGGGCTCTCAATGGCAGGAAGTAGGGGAGTACCTGAAAAAAAGCAAAAATCGATTAATACTGTACATGCGCAGACACGCCGCACGCACAGGTTGGTATGTCGTACTGCATACTCGAGAATGATATCTTCACCATCTATTGAACTCTGGAGCGAACTCTCGCTGCAAATTGACCAGAAATTTGGACAGCCGGAATGCGATTTGTCGTGTCTTCAGTATCTGGTTCAATGATGAAGTTGAGGGTTAAACTCCGGAATATCAGGCCTTCTAGAACTTCATGCATGGCTGCATGTATCCGCGTAGAATTGCGCATGCCTCTTCCTGGTTCGTTGGTTGCGAAGATCCGGGATTCGGCGACCACTTTCTTTTAACGCCTCATGCATAATGAGGAGATGAGCTAACGCCTCACTATAAAGCAGGTGAGATTCCTTTATCAAATGCCATCAATGTCTGCCCCAGTCACCCAAGAGCAAGTGAAGCGTTCAGCTTCCATTGAGCGCGATGCGACTTCTGTCGGTCACGAAGAGTCTTCCATCGACATTAAGGATGAGGAGTCCACCGTTGTTGAGGACAGAGAGGTGTACAAGCGCCAATGGTCCAAGAAGCTTTTGATCATCGCTTACGCGGTGTTGTTCCTTGTCGCATTTGTCGAGACCTTTGCCGGTGACTCCACCTCCGGTCTTGACTCGTACGCCACCTCCAACTTCAACGCCCACGCTTTGATTTCCACTGCTGCTGTTGTGTACAAGATCACTGCCATTACCACATACCCCATGTTGGCCAAGCTCGCTGACTTCTTCGGCAGAGCTGGCGGTTTCGGTTTCGGTGTTACCGTTTACACCTTGGCATACGTTCTTTACGCTGCCTGCCAAACTGTCTCCGCGTACGTGTGCGCTGAAATCCTCTACGCCGTCGGTGTGGTCGGCTACAGAGTGTTCCAGCAGGTTTTCATCGCCGACACCACCTCTTTGATCAACAGAGGTTTGTGGGCTCAGTTGCCCGATGCCGTTGCTGCTATTCCTTCCTTGTACGTTGGCTCGTACATCCAGGACGCCTTCATTGACCACTCCACCTGGAGATGGGGTTACGGCGTCTGGGCCATTGTCTTGGGTATCTCGTGCATCCCCTTGGTGGTCATCATGTGGATCTTGGACAAGAGATCTAAGACCGACGCGCTGGTCAAGATCTATAAGTTGTTGGAGGACGTGCCCGAGGGTTCGATGCTCAAGAAGATCGGTTACATCCTTTACTACAACATCGACATCGTCGGCTTCTTCCTCATGGTCTCCGGTATGGCTTTGTTCTTCGTGCCTTTGTCCATGACTGGTACCTCCTCGCCATACAAGTGGCACGAGGCCAAGTTGATTGTCATGGTCGTTATTGGTTTCGTTCTTTTCTGTTCCTTCTTGTTCTGGAACACCAAGATCGCCAAGAAGCCATTCGTGCCTAAGCAGACTTTGGCTGACCCCACTATTTTGATCACCTGTCTTATGGTTGCCTTGGACTTGTGCGAGAACTCTTCTTTCGCCACTTACTTCAAGACCATGTTGCAGGTTTCCGGTTACGTGTCTGTCGGTGAGGCCACCAGAATCGACGCCTCCAAGAAGGCGTGTGTCCAGGTCTTCTCCATTGTTGCTGGTTTGGCCATGAAGTACACCAAGAGAACCAAGTTGTTCGTTTACATCGGTGTTCCTCTTGTTGTGTTGGGCCACGGTCTCTTGGTCCACTTCATCAACACTGACGGCGGTGTTGCCAACAAGCCTTTGTTGTACATGGCTGAGGTCTTCATTGGTGCCGGTAGAGGTATCTACCAGACCTCCTTGCAGGTCACCGTCCAGGCCATTGCTGGTTTCGACGGTATCCCCATGTCCACTGCTTTCTTCTTGGCTTTCAACTCTGTTGGTTCTTTGATCGGTTCCTGTATCTCTGGTGGTGTTTGGAACACCGTTGTGTTGAAGAAGCTCAACAAGTACTTGCCAGATGACGACAAGTCCAAGGCCACCAAGATCTACAAGTCCATCACTGTTGCCTTGAAGTACGAGAAGGGTACCGAGACCAGAGACGCCATTGCGAAGGCGTACAGAGAGACTGTTCAGATCATTGGCTGGATCGGTTTGGGTGTCATTGGCCCCATGTTGATCCTCATGTTCTTCGTCCGTGACATTAAGTTGACCGACCACGTTGACATCTACCAGGAGGACTCTGACTCCGAGGTTGCTCGCACCATCCTGGACTCCGCTTCTGAGGAGAAAAAGGAGGAGGCCGAGAAGACCAAGACTGTGAAGGCTTAAGTGTGCCTCACCTCATCATTGTATAAACTAATTGCATTCGTATCATAACTCCTGTAGTCTTAACATAATTCAGCGATAGTGGTTGCAAAGTCCGGGGATGTCGGTGAATTTATTTGATCGCCGACTCCGCAGATTCGGCCATATCGGGCCTAGGTGAATTCACGGAATTCGGCGCTAACGGCCCTCCGCGATCCCGAGTCCCCATTTGGTAAGTGTGGATATGCGCTACCGTGTGTGTCCCCTTATCTGAGTTGTTTTTATCTGCGTTTTCGGACAATGCAGTTGGTGACGTTGCCCGTATCGCTCTATGTGCTGGGGTCAGCCACAATGTGCTCTTGTACCTGCCCCGCTTAGAGGAGCATCATAGATAAGATTTATGTCTAGTTGAGCCAATACTTGAGTTGATTGGTGTATGCTTTGCAATTTTTATGTGGTCCGTACTTTTCGTACTTTGTCCCAAATGTGACGTAAGGATACACTACCTCAAAACGCAAAGTGAAGATAGGCCATTGTTAGAAATTCTTCAAAATGCAACTAAAAATCGACTTTGCACAAACTTGTCCTCTGGCCGGCAAAGCTCTCCAATGGGAAGAAGAGCTAAATGATTATAGTCTCTGATGCCTCGAATGTCTTATCGTGCATACGGGGTACTTCGCTTTCTTCGGCCTTCGGCTAAAAAAGAGCTGCATAAGCCGCATCACGCCCGGGACTGATCACGCAAGTTATTTTCTGCCTTCTTCTGTCCAACCCCAAAAGCATTTTTGATTTCTTGCTGTTTCGAGAGCAGAACTCGGCCGTTCGAAAGTCTCGGAAATTATAGGCGACTCCACAAGGGCCATTTGCGGGCCGACCGTACTGCACGCTGCAAGAGCAACGCAACCCAAATGTTGAGTAGCGAGGTGCAATGGAACTGAGGTGCTCAAATGTGTCGGAGAGAATCCGTTTGGTGTCCAAAACCTAAAGTTTCCGACGAAAAGTGGGAATTCAACAATCTAGCCCGCCCAATTTTCCAAGGACGACCAGCACTTGTGTGCAGTAGCGACCTATGAGTGGGGTTGCGTGAGAGGGGTCCTTGACTTCCCATAACTATTGCTTCTTCCACCAGATCAAGTTCATCTGAGCAATTGTATCACCCCAAAGACAACATTCTCAAAATGGCTGAAGACAACAAAGCGCTCATCAAAGGTGTGTTGGACTTGGACCCCTGGTTGGAGCCTTACTCCAATGCCCTTATCAGCCGTCAATTGCAGATGAAGCAGTGGTTGGACACCATCGCCAAGTCTGAGGGCTCGCTCTACGAATTTGCTTCCTCCTACAATACGTACGGAGTGCACGCAGACCGCAAGACCAAGGTGATCACCGCGGTGGAGTATGTTCCGGACGTGACCCTGGTCTCATTAGTTGGAGACTTCAACGATTGGAACGCCGACAGCCACGTTTTCGAGAAGGCCAATGACTTTGGCTTGTGGAAGTTGACCATTCCTCCCGTCAATGGTGACTTTGCCATTGAGCACGACTCGAGATACAAGATCTCCATGAAGCTTCCTTCCGGTGAGAGAATCTTCCGCCTCGACCCCTGGGTGGAGAGAGCCACATCTTCGAAAGAGCACACCTTGTACGAGGGTCGGTTTTGGAACCCCTCAGAGGAGTACCAATTCAAGCACAAGCGTCCCCGCATTGCCTCCTACGACGCGATCAAAATCTACGAGGCTCACGTGGGTATCTCCTCTCCCGAGCCTAAGGTGGCCTCTTACAAGGAGTTCACGCAAAAGACATTGCCTGTGATCCACAAGTTGGGCTACAACACCATTCAGTTGATGGCGGTGATGGAGCATGCGTACTATGCGTCGTTCGGGTACCAAGTCACGAACTTCTTCGCCATCCTGTCGCGGTTCGGAACTCCCGAGGACTTGAAGGAGTTGATTGACGAGGCCCATAGGTTGGGTATTCGGGTTTTGCTCGATGTGGTGCATTCACACTCGTCGAAGAACGTGGAGGACGGTTTGAATATGTTCAACGGAACCGACCACTACTTGTTCCACGGTGGTGCAAAGGGTAACCACGACTTGTGGGACTCCCGTTTGTTCAACTACTCGAACTACGAGACGTTGCGTTTCCTTTTATCGAACTTGAAGTTCTTCATTGAAACGTACAACTTCGATGGATTCCGGTTTGATGGTGTCACATCCATGTTGTACAAGCACCACGGTTTGAGCTACGGCTTCTCAGGTGACTACAACGAGTACTTCAACCCAGACTTGGTTGACAACGATGCCATTACCTACCTCATGTTGGGCCACAAGTTACTTGGAGAGATTAGTGCGAAGGAGGACAACTTCAAGTTCACTTCCATTGCAGAAGACGTGAGTGGAATGCCTACGTTGTGCTTGCCAATTGAGGAAGGAGGTATCGGTTTCGACTACAGATTGTCCATGGCGATTCCAGACATGTGGATCAAAATCTTGAAGCATTTGTCCGACGAGCAATGGGACCTTGGGCACATTGTGCACACCTTGACCAACACTAGATGGGGTGAGAAGTGTATTAGTTACTGCGAGTCGCACGATCAAGCTTTGGTTGGTGACAAGACCATTGCCTTTTGGCTCATGGACAAGGAGATGTACACCAATATGTCCACTCTTTCACCTTTGACCGAAGTTGTGACTAGAGGAATTGCTTTGCACAAGATGATCCGTTTGTTGACATTTGCGTTGGGTGGACAAGGTTACTTGAACTTCGAAGGTAACGAGTTCGGCCACCCTGAATGGTTGGACTTCCCAAGAGAAGGTAACAACGAGTCATACAACTATGCCAGGAGACAGTTCAACTTGATTGAGGATGACTTGTTGCGTTACAAGTTCCTCTTCAATTTCGACGCAGCAATGATGCACTTGGATACGAAGTACGGAGTGTTGCTCGCACCCCAGACTTATGTCTCGCTCAAGCATGAAACGGACAAAGTGATTGTGTTTGAGAAATACGGCTCCGAAAGAGGCAGTCTTTTGTTCATCTTCAACTTCCACCCAACAAACTCTTTCCCCGACTACAAGGTTGGTGTCCATACTCCAGGTGAGTATCAGATCGTCCTCAATTCGGATGTGGAAGAGTTTGGCGGATTCAATAGGATCAATGATGTGACGGAGTCAGGTGAACGTTTACTGTTTGAAACCAAACCCGAGTCGTGGAACAACAGAGCGAATGCTTTGTTCATCTACATCCCCAACAGAACCGTTCTTGTTTTGCAATTGAAGGACAAGGTCATTCGTTAGCAGGACAGCAGCTCTCTTTTTTCAATTCTCCATACGAGCAATATCATATTCACCACAAAAATAGTTACATAAAATTACATATCATGCTCACTGAACTGACTCCACAAATGAAGGGATTGTCAGGCCCGTTTGGCACACTCGAATCACCTTGATCGTCAACTGTTTCAACTCTTCGTAAACATCGGTACCCCTCTCAAAATACTTGGAAGCTTGGCGCAAAGCATGGATATTTACAGGCCATATCTTGAGATTGCAATCGTAAGTTTGCATGATACCGGCAATATCTTTGGCCAACTTTTCACGATAATTGGAGGGATACTTCGCGATCTCAGGCTCTAGAAGCGTGAGATCCTCAATTCGCAATTTGGAGCACAACGCCACATGAAGCGAGAGCCTGGCCAACTTGTAATTGAGAGCCACAATGGCCGTCTGCTCATCTTTGAAATAAATGACAGGGAAGCTTCCCTTAACGGCCGGCTTGTATATAAGTGGCTTGAGGTACACTGGCATGTGGCGCCCGAACTCCTCCAAGTTCGTGTTTAATTTGCTCCACTGATAGAACTGCTTGTTGCTTTCATATTCCTCCCTTGTAACAACGTCGCTCAGGGCGCAGAACAGGTTGATGGCGCTGTACAACAACAAAATTTTATGCTGCCACCAGAGGGTTCTTTGAGGAGACACTATGAATCCAGCATAGTCGTCTTTGGCATCTTCGATGGATTTAGGGTCCTCAAGCGATCCCGCGTAACTTTCAAAGTCATCGAAAAACTCAGGATCCAACGGTCTCCACACTTTCTCTAGGGAATACATGCTTGGCGCCTCAAGTTTCAACGACAAAACGAGATCGCAGATGAACATCGCCCAAAAGCATGTGTCGTAGAACGGAGACGTCTTCAAAAGGCTCTCTTGATGGATACGCTTGGAAAGTATGGACATAAGGATACTGCCAGCACCTTTGACGTAGGTGCTATCGATGGCGAAAAAGAATAGCTCGTAAATGCACAAGAGGTTGGTTGAAAGGAGACAGCGGCCCAAAATCCCGCTGCGTGGGTTCTCGACTTCTGGCAAACTCAATTGATACCGAATGGCATTGACGCTTCGTTGGTAGTACTTGAGCG
Organism: Helenozyma rhizophorensis; assembly: GCA_030573355.1. Lineage (NCBI taxonomy): Eukaryota > Fungi > Ascomycota > Pichiomycetes > Serinales > Metschnikowiaceae > Helenozyma > Helenozyma rhizophorensis. The sequence continues at coordinate 12,582 of JAJMDD010000039.1, forward strand.
GGCATAATGGATCGATCGCATCTGGCCGCATACGTTGTAGAATAAGCGAACTGAGACAGAAAATCGAGTCGAGGATCATGCGAGTATCATCGTAGAGAGCCAACTCGGACACGATCTTCTGAAAACGTTCGTTCGGAAGAAAGACGTCGATGAAGATGGAGATGTTGTTGGCGAACAAGTCGAAAAGGTTCTCCTCGGCAACGCTTTGGATGCGATACTCGTACATCTTCGTCACGTCAGCACGCGAGACGTCGATGGCCATGGCCACGCGAAAGTGCTCGTACAACGCATCGTGGCACGGTTCCTCGATGGCGATTTTTTGGCGCTTGCGGGAAGTGTTTTTCGTATCGTACTTGTCGCTCATGATCATGTTGATCTTCGGGCGTGAGTTCTTCTTGGTGCGAGTAGGCTTGAAGTTCGTCTTGAATCCTTCGTCCAGGAGAAGCTGCGGCAGCTCCGAACGCTGGCCACCTTGGGATGCAAGCATTACTGGCGGGTAAGGCTGGAGAGCGGGCGGAGGCCGCTCTTGGTTCTCTTTCGACGGCATTTTTGGGGCGAAGCGGTCGATGGCCGGCCTCGAACCGCTGTACGCCTCGTACTGAGAGCGGAATTGAGGAAGCACTTGTGGCGGCATGTAATACACCGGGTTGGGGCCCTGGATCGGGCCGAACGGCATGCCGGGCGGGGGTGGTCCCACTGGCACTTGCAACTGTGGTTGGTGCTGCATCTGCCCCACAGAGCCATAAAGAAACGGCATGGATGATTGCAGCAGGCCCGGCTTGCGGAGGGGGTCACCCGCACCCAGCGAAACCGGCGGAGGGTAGTAGTCTGAGTTCTTGGTGGAGTCGAACGAGGGCTCCTGCCCGCTGATCGGGTTGACGACAATGGGAGGTATGGATTGATGTAGCATCAGGACACCCTGGAAATTGCCTTGTGTGGTCTGCTCCGACTCCGTCGGCTGATACAGCTGGCCCAGCAGCGAGTATGGAGGCACGTTGAAGTTTGACATGTAGGGGCAAACACTACTGGATCGGGAACAGATCGAGAACACGAAGGGTCTTGCCGGAAGCTAGCGAAAGCCTGTTTTTTTTTTTTTGGCCGGTGAAATGTCGGTCGGGTCTAGAGGGCAGTTGCAGCCGAAACGTACCAGCCGAGCCGTCACAAGAAGCAGAAGGGGAATATTGGGTCAGCAAAAGCACCACAGACAACTGCCCCGCTGGAATGAGAAATCGCCGCCTTTAAAGAGGCCGCGGCTCGCTTGTCTGATGCTTGCGAGCCAGTTTTAGCGACGCTTTTGCTGCTGTGCAGATGGGCCTGTACGTGCGCCGCAAACGCCTGTGACTAGCAGAAACGTCAACATAACCATCGTCTCACCCGTAAAGAGGGGGGCGTGGGTGCAAAGCGCAGGTCCGGAGTGATTGTCGGACGCCCGAACGGCGATTTCTGAATGGGATCGTCTCCTGTAGCCCGCCACGCACAAGATTTTCCGCTCTGCGCCCCACGAGCGAAGGGCGGCCCACGGAATTCTGGGAAGAACAATAGACGCAACCTCGGCTAAGTCGAGTGTTGAACGAGAATTCTGCGGGGCGAGACGTTGACAAGCGTTGCAATTAGCCAGACGCACAAGGGCCGGGCCCGACGCTTCCAGGACGGAATATAGCGGCCGTTTTGCTGTATATGGGCCTTCGTGCACTCCGAGGCGTGAGGAAGACGGACTACCCGAGCAGTGCAGGCGCTAGTCTAAGTCCATGCACGGGAACGAAGCTACAACGTTCGCCTTCAGTAGGCGGCATCGAACATCACCATCGCAGGAGGTACTGTTGCAAGTAGAGGTTGTGGAGCCGGGCGTCTTAGACGCCCAAAGCCTCGCATCTGAAAATAAAACGCTCTCGGAAGATCCTTAGGAAATAACCGCGAGTGCCGTATTCGTTCGCAACGGCTTCATGCCTGTAGCGTACGGCGTTGTGCGTATAGCACATATTACCTCAACATCACCACGCATCATGGCGGACAAGGAGTTGACCGTTTTCGTCGTGGACTTGGCCTCGCCCGCAGATGCACATCACTACTTGTACGACACCATAGCGGGAAAGCTCTTGAAGGGGCTCAAAACGGACTATGTTTCCGTGCTCACCTACCACTCGGTCACCACCAACCACAAGTTGCAGGACACCGGCAAGTTCAAGGGCATCGACGTGTTGGTGGACTTTGAGACGCCGTCCTTCACGCAGTTGCAGGACGTGAAGAGGGCCTTGCTGCGCGGGCCGGCAATCTCGGACGACCTGAGCGATGGGTTCCAGAGTCTCATCTTCTCCGTCAGCATGTTCCAGCAGACGAAGAAAAAGGCCTTCACGCGAAACATCGTGGTGATCACATCGGCAGAGTCGCCATTGAGCTCGTTCTCCGATGAAAAGGCGCAGTCGATTCCCAACTTGCTCAAGGATATGGACACGAACCTATACGTGATCGCCGCGGGCCGAAAGAGCACGGAGGCGTGCGGGAAATGGCAGACGTTGGTCCGCAAATTCCGCAGCGGGTCTCTTGTAGACGCCGACGAGGCAAAAAACATAGCCGACAACCATCCGGCGTTGAAGAAAACACGGCCGTTGTCTGTTTACAAGGGCGAACTTCGATTGGGCGCAGACTTCGACAAGATTCTTCACGACAAAACCTACGATGCCGCCGTGGACGACTCGTGCTTGACATTTCGAGTCGAGGTATATCCCGCTGCCAAGGCAGAAACATCCTCGCTGGGAGCTCATGAATACTTGATTGAGTCGGACAAGGTTGTGCGGGTCGAGCGGAAATCGAATCACTTTGTGTGGGAGAAAAACTTCCAGGGCGAACGAACCGAACACCCGGAAACGGATGACGTAGATGAGAAAAAGTACAACAAAGTGACCGTGGACCACGCCGCATTCACCCCCGGCTTCAAGTTCTCGAATTTTGACTTGGTGGCTTTGGATGACGACTTGATGGCCGCTGCAAAGCTACAGTTTACGTCTGAGTTCGACATTTTGGGTTTCATGGGCCGCGACACGATCCCTTACACCTACTTCACCGATGAAGCGTTCTTTGTGGTGCCCGAGAAAGGATCGTCAACCCGGAACTTACTAGCCCACGCAGCGTTCTGCGAGGCCTTGTATGAGTCGAATCTCGCACTCATGGCAAGATTTGTTCGCAAACAAGCCAAGGAAATCGAGGTGGGCGCAATGTTCGTTGTGAAAGTGAAGGACGGCGACAAATTCACGTATTGTTTCATATACATCAGGCTTCCTTTCAAGGAGGATGAGAAGGTGGGAAACTTCCCTAAGCTACGTGATAGTGTCAAGAAGGAAGGCGAGAAAGACAAGGACGGCGAGAAAGACAAGAAGGACCTCGCAAATACGAGCCGTCTAATGGACGACTTCATCCTTCGAAAAACGCTCGCCACTCCTAGCGCCACTGAAGACAAGTCTGTGATTGACAACTTCAAAGTGGTTATGAAAACCTCCGATTCGTCCAAGCTTGCACTTCCGCAAAGAATCGATGCGAATGACAAGTTCTTATGCAACTCGCCAGGGATCAACAAGTACTCCCGTTATCTCCGCCGGATCCTCATCAAGTCACTAGACGCGGAAGACTGGACAAGTTTTTTTCAAAACCCGAAGTTTGTTGAGGAGAATCTTCGAGAAGGCGAGCAATTCACCAATTTCTTCAACCTCGGCAACGCGCTAGAAGTAAGCTCAAGTGTTCCGAACCAAGACTGGCTCTATGCGCTAGCCAACCGATCGAAGAATGCCAGCCACCTCCTTGTTGAAGATTTGGATATTGACTATGTTCGCAAGGAAGACTTGAAGAAGCGGAAGGTCGGTAAAGGAGCCAATGTCCTCCAAAGCAAAGGGCACTACGGAGCAGATGAAGGCAACTACGATGCAATCCCCGACTTTGACTTCTAATTCTCGACAGCTGATGCGAGAGATCTATACTATATACACATGGGACTACAACTTGAAGAGCTGGTTTCTCAAGTCGTACTCCCTATCCTTCGCAGTCCGTTTCCTATTCTTCGACAATCCCGTACCGTCTTCACCTAAACTATCAGTCAAACGCCGATGAACAGTAGTGTCGCTGATTCTGTTGAGCTCGTCTTTGTGAAGCTCCTTCACCTCGTCTTTCTCCATCTCTAATATCGCTGGGGCGTCAAACAACGCCAAATGTCCTCCTGATCTACCTTGCATCCATTCTCCAACCCAGTATGTTGCCATTCCTAACTCGTCATAGGTATTGTCACTTCTAAGCTTGCCTCTCTTTTTGGCTATGTTGTACAAGAGCTCTTGGATGTCGTTTGTCGGAGAGTCCATGAACTTCAGGTAAGCGGCGCCAGAAGGATCCTGCAAATTGATTGTATAAAGCAAGTAGTCCGCCTGGATAACGGCGTCCACAAAGTTGGAGTGGATGCAGCCCACTAAACCTAGCGCAAGCATGGTCTGGCTGTCCTTGACTGTGGGTAGGAAAACACCAGGCGTATCGTACACCAAGATGTCAGGCTCCTTGCATAGTCTTATGACCTCGCTTGTGTTCCTGGTGACGCCTGGCTGTCCCCCTGTTTTGGCCACTTTCTTCTTTCTGGTCGATATGGCCTGGCCAAGCGTCTTCAAGTAACCTTCGACGCGCAAGGTGTTGACCAAAGTTGACTTGCCCACATTGGGCATACCCACAATCATAGCTCGAAGGCCCAAAGGGGGCGGCGGGGTCATTGTCAGGTGGACTTCCTTGATGGCATTCAAGATGCGGGAGGCATCTTTCTTCTTTCTGCAATCGACATACAAAAATGGCTCGTTTTCGTGCCACTTCTTCAACAATTCCGTTTTCTGGACGGCAAGGTCTTTCTTAGTGTACAAGATGAGTTTCTTTTTGCCCGGGAACACTCGGTCAAAGAGCACATTGGTGGTGGACACCGGAGCTCTCATGTCTCTCACCTCTATTATGAGGTCCACCTGCGGGGCCAAATGGCCAAACTTGGTAAGAGCCTTCTGGTGGTGCCCTTTGAAGTTCGAAAGCGGTAGGTTGTATTCTGGGAATGTCCGTCTTGCAACAAAAGACATTGTGGGGAAGAGTAGAGATGGTGGAGATGCAGGTGCACTGAAATTCATCTCATCGCTGCAACACCATGCCACTCATCACATTCTCCGGCTTGCCCTGCTCGGGAAAGAGCACGTGGGCCAAAAACCTCGTGGCTCAGCTAGAGAGCAAAATCGCCGAGGCGAAAACCGACAACTCGCCGGGACACAATTACAAGATCATCTACCACAGTGACGAGACTCTTGGGATCTCTCACGACAGCTATGGCAGCTCGAATTCAGAGAAACACTCGCGTGGGTCGCAGATGTCGGTGATCAAAAGAGACATCTCTCGGTCAACTTTTGTCATCTTGGACTCCCTCTCGTACATTAAGGGCTTCCGGTATCAACTCTTCTGTGAAGCAAAGGGTGTCCAAACCCCACACTGCGTGGTCCAGGTGATGAACCCACTCGAAAAATGCATAGAATGGAACAGAACGCATACGAATCCGTGGGACGAAGACATTATTCGACAGTTGGCCATGCGCTACGAGGAGCCGAACTCGGACACGAGGTGGGATTCACCTTTGTTCACCGTGGTGAGCGACTACGAGAAGGAGACCTTGCCCATCGACGAAATATGGGATGCTCTTGTGCTCAAAAGACCACCACCTCCCAATGCAGCCACGTTGGTCAAGCCCACGAGTGGAAACAACTACCTTCAGGAGTTGGACAGGCACACCCAAGAAGTGCTCACCAAAATCGTCCAGCACCAGCAACTAGCAGGCGCAGGTCAAGTGGTAGTCAATGCAAAGGACAAATTGTTCGTGGACTTGGACCAAGAGGTCTCGATTGCACAGCTACAGCGCATTAGGCGTACATTTGTCAGTTTGAACCGCATGAGAAACATTGACGTGGACCGGATACAGGCGGTGTTTGTGGAGTACGTGAACAAGAGTTTGGAAGAGCAGTAGACACTTCCATGTTCACCTTACAGGTACACCTTCCAGGTACACCTTCCAGGTACACCTTCCAGGTACACCTTCCAGGTACACCTTCCAGGTACACCTTCCAGGTACAATTGTGTGTTTCCAAGGCACTTTTGAGTGTTTCCTAGTACAGTTTCCATGATGGAGCTGTGTGTTCTATGATACAGTGTGTGTCCTATAGTACTGTTGCATGATACAGTTGTGTGGTGTCTGGTAATTAATGATACGAATGAGCTCCCCTTGGGGTCTATGCATAATGCTATGTAAGCTAGCGCTTACGTTGGGACTTCCACTTGAATACCACATTGCCCTCGCCATCCACCATCTTCTTCTTGTCTCCCTTCTTCATCAACTCTCGCGTCAACTCCAAACGCCCTTCCACCTGCCGCAATTCTTTCTCTCTTTGCAAACGCTCCTTCAACAATCTGTACTGTGTCAACTTGTCCTTCTCCAACTTCTCCCTCTCCTCAGAATCGAGATTTGAGGACACAACGCGCTCGCTGGTTTCCAACTGCTGCAAACGCATTCTGTTCTCCTTGCGTTCTAGCATGCTTTCGTCCGTTTCGAAGTACTGGGCTGCGTCAAAGCCGTCTGCAGCGTCCTCGGAATCAACGAAAACAGTGTGCTTACCCGAAGACTTGAAGTCGAGCGATTTTCTGAGTTTGTCCGCCTTGTTGGACTCTTTGAGGCGCATTGTTCTGACGTAATTCACATCCTGGGACTTCAAAAGCTTCATCTGAGCGATCGAGAAGTTTTCGTTGCCACGTTCGGTAACCAAGATACCCTGATCATCGGTTTTCTTCCTCGTCATAGCATGATAGTACTCATCTGGATTGTATTGAGCAGCCTTTTTCTTCAAGATCGAGAGCGCAGCCTGTTTCTTGTGGAAGTCAGCTGCTCTGAGCTTGTAGTCCTTCTTTTTTTCTAGAAGGCCGTACTTGGCTCTATCCAGCGTCTGGGAACGCTCTTTATGCTGCTTTTTTTGGACATTGTGGACTAGCTTGGCCATTTTGTGATATCGACTGGAGTAGGGTCTTTTTTAATGCTCATCGCACTAGATGTAGGAGCATCTGGAGAGTAGGACCGACGAACATCGCTATCGAGAGAGGAAACTCCTATAAAAGATCGCAACTAGCTCATTTCAGTCGTTTGAATAGAATGCCCGCTGTTCAATTTCTCTTGTCTGCCACATCTATAGTTGTATTTTGCTAAATTTGGTTCGTCTTTTGCGTTCAGTTGAGGTCCTGATTCAATGAACACGAACAGTCTCGCACAACTCTCATCATAGAGAGCCCCGAAATCATTCATTCTGGCTACTCAATGCAAAGCAGTAATATTGAGTCCCAGAAGCTTCAACGTATTCACCAGGCAGTTTTACTTACACACACTCCACCTCAAAATTCGTTCTCTTCATCATGATCCGGTTAGCTTCTAGGATACAGCTCCTTGCAAGACCGGAGAAGCATGGTCTTTGGAAGCAGCTTTCTATTGGTGCTTCAAAGCGAAGCTTCACTAGTCGAGGCTCTGAACCGCCCGTTTCAGAGCCTGTGCAAGCTTCGGAGACTGCCAACGACATTTCAGAACCAGACATCGACATCCCTTGGTACTTGAGAGAAGACATTACTTCATCGCTCGTGGAACAGAAGGAAATTACACTCCCGGACGTACCATCATATGCTCCAGAACTTGTTTCAGAGCTTCTCAACCTTTCGGCTCATGACTACGGCATGGACAATATCATGTTGTTCGATATGACAAAGCTTGACAGCACACACGAGTTCCGAGCCAATAACTCCAACGTGGACTTCATTATTATTGGAACCGGAAAGAGCGAGAAGCACATCTATAAGGCAGGGAACCAGCTAAGAATACATCTTAAGCACACATATGGCGAACTTCCATTGATTGAGGGCTTAGTGTCGTCCGCAAAGACACCCGCAATGCGTAGGAGGCTTCTTCGGCGAGCCAGAAAGGGCCCAGCAGCAACCGATAATGAATATGGAAGGGCAGCAAACAGCTGGGTATTGTGCAACTTGCACAATGTCGATGTTCACTTCATGACCGAGGAACGCAGAGACGACCTTAACATGGAGTCTGTGTGGTGTGCTCCGGAAGACAAGGAGAAGTTCGAGAAGACAGAACGCACTATAATCGACGACGACAACATCTTCTCTGGAATTAGAAGATACCATACCTCAGCGAGACTCTACAGCCCAATCCGCAACAGCCAACTTCCAAGAGTCAGTTCGCGCAGTATGGCGAGTACAACGGAGGACCTTCAAACACACCTCCATAATTTGCGCAACTTGCCTGTGGATGCACCTTTGTCGCTTACGAAGCAGCACAAGGCAGCCTTCGACCAAAGCTTTCATAATCCCTCGTCTGATGACCACGAGACCCGCTATCAATTCTTGAAGTTGCTACATGTGACAAATCCCGAGGTGGTTCTGTTCAGCGAGGTGGAGGAGGCTCTTTTGGCTAAGTACGCCTCTCCAATGTCTCTCACCACCGACATGGCCAAACAAAAAATTGACGACGTGACTGAGTATGCCAAGCTACTACTTGACAGTGCTGAATTCAGTCCTGACGTCGAAGGTGTCGATTCTAGGATTGACAAGCTCTCCAACTTCATCTCCGTGTTGTACACCTTCTCTGAAGACAAGTTTTCAATGTCGAGCAACGCACACTTCATCCCACTTCTATGGAGATTGACTTATCAGCAGAACAAAGAGCCCGTAACCCCACATATGGTTGACTTGGCGGTGCACAACCAAGAGTTCCCAGACTTACTGCCTGATGCACACCCCTCCATCACGTTGGGAAATAACAATGCGAGAGATGTGCTCTACTTGCTTGAATACCACAACCAAACAGTTGAGCCAGGCTACGAGCCAACAGCGGCTCTCAGGGAACTTATTCTTTTTACGTACGGAAATGCAGGCAAGTGGACACAGTTCTGGGCTGAGTGGGAAAAGATCCATTTCCTTCGGGAGAGTAACCCGTCAGTCGCTGTCGAGAAGTGGGTGCGCCTTGCGATTTTCCTTACCTTGTCCAACAACAAGGAGCAAGTGCTTCATTTCCTCACTCACTTGTGGAACGGAGAATCGAGTGTGAGCTTCTCGTTCTTGAAAAACTTCGCAGATAATGGAGAGCAATTCAACTCAAAGAGCGAAAGACTAGCTTTCAAGAAAGCTGTGCTGAAAATGGTTCAGATGTTTTCTAGCGGAGACAAAGTCTTGTTTGACGGAGTGACTAAGGCTTTAGAGCGAATGTAACTTGTATATATACACAAAGTGGTTGAGTGGAGTTCTTGTAGTCGGCTTAAGTATTTGGTCTACGTTCAAAATGATTTTATTTCGCATTTGATGATGAATGGTTCTAAGGTCTGTAGATCATGTGATGATCGTAGCTCTATTACTGAGAGTGTAGCGACTTTTTGTGGGGACATCGCGCATCAACATTTACGCGACGCGTTCACTCCAACCTTCTAATGAGCGAAGACAAATTGCTTCTGTACAAGGTTCGCATCAAAGATTGGGAAAAGGCATTTTTGGCCGCAAACGGAAAGCTCCCGTCCAAGGCCGATGTGAAGGCAGACCTTGAGATTAGGAAAGCATACAAGAAGTACAACCAGTTGAAAGCATCGAAAGACGCGAAAGGCTCCAAGCCACAGAGAGAAGCCGAGAATGAGCAGAAAAGCGAGAATTCAGCCAAAACGCGAAGCAGCGACCTCATACATATCGACATCAATCTCACTGAAGACGAAGAGGAGCAAGTGGAGCTTGTTCGGAACGCTGAACTCGGCCCCACCCCACAAGCCAATGGTAAAGTACTATCCATATTCGACATGGTACTCAGTCCTCCTGAGTCGTCACCACTCAAGCAGAGAGGGCAATTCCTAGTTCCTGGTGCTTCAAGCATAATGTCTCCCACCAAGTCTGGGCCCCACGAGTTCAAAACTCCAACCAAGAGCGTAAAGCGTCTTGAACTTTCAGATTTGACTCCTTCGCGTGGCGACAGACCAAGTCTCATGGCACGGCTCGAACTGGCTTCGTCTGCGAAAGCTATTACACCCACATCGGCCTCCAAAGGGCTAGTCGAGACTCCATTCTATTTGGGCAAGGTGAATAACAAATTCCTGTTCCGGGAGGACGGGGAGCAGAAGAGCGGCGAAGCGTCATTGCCCAGCACGCCGACGAAATCACCCTCGATAGTCAACTTCCAGGTTTCCCCATCTCCACTCAAGTCGCAGCGCTTCCTTTCCTTCGGGCGAGCGAAGAAAGTTTCAGACATATTCATGGAATACCAGAGCATGCAGTTGGGCGACGAGTTCGAGGCTCAGAAGTTGGAGGTGGAACGAGAATTTCAGGCCAATGAGGAGGTGGAGAGCGAGAAGGTGGACGAAGAACACCCCCTCATGGCAGCCAGGAGAAAGAAGGCAAAGACTCAGAAGAGAACCACAAGGAGATGGAAGATCAAGCCCAAGTCAGGTGAGGCGGGTGATGATTTCGAGGGCAAAGACGTTCACCAGGAGATGGAGCGTATCAAGGTGCGGCAGCACGACGAGTTGGTGGGCTACATGGAGGGCCACACAGAATCCGAGGAATCGGAAGAAGAAGAATTTGTTGCACCTACACGGCCGGCCAGCACTAAGATCAACCCTGTGAGTAACAACTACAAAAGACTCAAGATTAATGATCCCCGGGCCAAGAAGTTCAAGCAGAGAATGAGACGCCGTTGAACAGCCCCTGCATTTATAGACTACAGCATTGCATCTACACCATGCATCAGGAGGTATCCGCATACACCATGTATTGATCTGGAAGGTATTCCACCTAGCCACGCATGGAGAATCCACATCTATGCATGATCAAGAGGGGATCGCCGCCACGAGCTCGTCGCCGTCCGAGGGCTCGAATTGCACTCGGCTCTTTGGGACGTTTACGACCAGTGTGGGCTGCGCATCGTGAGAAACGTAGATCGGCCGGTCCCACTTGTCCTGTTCTTTCTCATAATCCCAGGTATTCTTTGCCATGGCAACCTCTTGGTCTAGCTTTTCCTGCCGAATCACCTGCTGGAGGTCTTCGATCTGTTTCTCCTCCGCAGGCTCATCGCGAGCAATGACATGCTTCTCCACCATCTTCACCTTGCCGTCTTTGATCACCATCTCCACCACCTTTTTCGTCCTTCCCGTTCGCGTCTTCTCGTACTCCTCGATTTTTCTGAGTTGTTTCTGCTGCTTCTTCAACTGCAACGCCCGCTCAACAGGCGACAACCACATGCTCCCGCTCGAAACGCCCGGCATCTCGAAGTCTGACGCATTGTCAATCACCTTGCTTCTCTCCGCGCCTGTTTCCTGGAAGTGGAGAAGCGTATCGAGTCTTTCCTGAGCCTGCAAAAGGTCTGGATTCACGTCTTTCTCGCGCTCGTACCGTTTGAACTCTTTCTCCTGCTCATCAACCTCCTTCTGGCGCTCTGCCTCCTTCTCTGCCGCCTCCCGCAGCCGCTTGGCCTCCTCCTCTAGCCTCTTCAACACGGCGTCCTGCTCCTTCCAGAGATTGCCTCCCGCAGTCATGGCGTACTTGATCTTCTTCGGTGGGGCCTTGGGCTCTGGTTGCTTCTGCACCGCCGGCAGCTTCGTTTCGATCACGCTCTTCTCGGACCGGAGAATGCGGATGATCTCGAGCTTCTCCTTCTCCGAGAGAAGCTCCTTGCCGCAGTACGAGCACGGCTGCAAGCCTTCCTTCAGACATATGATCTTGCCGCAGTTGAGGCAGTTGGGCGCCACCTCGAAAAGCGGGTGCTTCGTGGCCATGCAGTTGCACACGCGCTTCACCGCCAGCGACAGCTCAAACTCCTTCAGCGCGTGCTCCACCTCCAAGTCATTGAGTGCGGCCTCGATGTCCTTCAAGTTGTCAAGGTTCTTCTTGGCGGCTTTTTTCGCCGGCACCGCCTTCGACGGGCGCATGTCGGCGAGCTGCGACGTGGTGGCCAGGCCCCTGTTGCCTGAAAGTCTATTTTTCGTTGGCTTCTGCGGCGCATTGTGACTCCACGCCTGGTTTGGGGCCTCCACCGGAAGGGCAGGCCCTTTGTTCTCGGCCGCCCTGCGCAGTTTCTGCTCGGCCGCCTTTGTCTCGGCCTCGACTCGCTCGTCCTCCTCGCGCTTGAGCTCGCTGAGCGTGGCCACTAGCTTATACGTCTCTTCACTGTGGCCCAAAAGCTCTATAAGATGGGTTTCGACCTCGTAGTCGGGCAACGTCAACACGTAGTTGACCATCTCCGTGCATGTCTCCTTGTCCAACGGGAGAATGTTGCCTACGGCATTAACGGCGTAACTTCTGGCCTTGTCGTACATCACAGGCTGATAAATGGAGGTGCGTACAGGATATCAATAGGTGCTACTCATCGGTACTCCCGAATGCCTGACACCGAAGCACTCAAACGGAAATATGCGGAGATCGCGCAGTTGAAGCGCCAGATCGACGCCAAAATCGGCATCGTGAGGGCGTTCGCTACGCTCCATGTGCGTCCGGGGCTTGCCCCGAGCAAAATCATCTCCAAGATCGCCCTGAGCAAAAACCGCCTGCAAGTCGAGTACATTGTGGACGAAAAGAGGAAGACACTCATGACGCCGCGGGCGATGAAGAAGCAGAAGGAGCTCTTGCAGCAGCGCGTGGACGAGGCCGCACGCCTCAGGGCCCAGGCCAAGTTGCAAAAAGATGCCCAGAGGTGGCTCGAGCAGCTCTCGAGGAACGGAACCAAGACCGACAGCTGCGACCGCGTGAGCATAGAAGGCGAGAGCTTTGCGGTGACGGGCCGCGGAGACACGCTCGTGCCGTTGTCCGGGCCCAAACCGGAGATAGACGCTGCCGTGCAGTGGGCAGGCTGGACCTACACTGTTGCAGCGAGCGGCGTGTTGAAGCGTGTGGTGAGCGAGTCCAAAAGTCACTCCTTTCCTGTTCAGAGGGAGCAGTGTCGCTACTTCTCCCGAAACGGTATGTTGAACATTTGTAGCCGCGAGAACCTACTAACATCAGGCGTATGTGCCAAGGGCAGCAGGTGCCCGTTCGTGCACGACATGAGCCGCATCAAGTTGTGCCGGCACTACTTGGCAGGCAAGTGCCTGGGCTCGTGCATCATGTGCCACCAGGCCAACGAGTTCAACACGCCGTTGTGCCAGTACTTTTTGGAGGGCAAGTGCCTGAACGCCGCATGCCGGTATCTGCACCGGCCGCCGCCGCAGGCCAGGCTACAGGGCGTCAGTGTGTGGACGTGCCGGCCGTTTGCCGTTGGCGGGTGGTGTGACCGTGGAGACTTGTGTCCGTTTCTTCACCTGTACAAGTGCCCCGACTTCGAGGAGTCTGCCGTGTGTCCGCGAGGAAAGAAGTGTACGTTGATGCACCCGGTGACGCGCCGCATCCAGGAGATGATGGCGACGCCCAGCGAGGTGAACGGCGTGTTGGTGGCGGACCAAGAGCCGGGCACAACCGTCGTGAGCAGCTACACGGTGGACCCGTCGGTGCTCTTTGTGCTCCCTGGGACCTACGACTACTACATCGACGAGCGCAGCGACAACAGGTACACGATCGAGCTCGACCTGTCCGACGACGACATCGACGAGCCGTCGCCACATCCTGCTTGACCGGCTACTTGACCACTTGACTGCACCACTTGGCTACTTGGCTACTTGAAAAAAAATGAGACGGACTGGGTTTGAATGGGAGGACTGGGAGGACTGGACGGACTATGGAACTAACAACTAGGACTGACTGCACAAGTAGCATTAACTGGCACACCGATGCAGATCTCTGTTATAGTGATCGGACTAGAATGGAGTGGCAGGAATCACTAGGCCACTGAAACCTGGTCTCGCGGAATGGCTTTGGCTGGACTACACAGCACAATCTCGATATACCTCAGCTATGTGAGGTATGATCAAGCATACGTGGAATCAGGAATGGGCTGCCTGCGATACAGGCAGTGGGAAACAACATTGTGATTCAGGAAGGGAAGTTGACGCATAGTGAACTATTCAAGCATGGGAATAGGTGATTCACGCATGGATTAGACGACTTGAGGGTCAGCATGGATTACAGACTTGATGGATTACAGACTTGATGGATAACAGACTTGATGGATTACAGACTTGATGGATTACAGACTTGATGGATTACACACTTGATGGAATAGACAGACTAGTGTCAGCATGGACACTAGAGTCAGCATGATTACAGACTGTGATCACAAAAGAGATCGACCAGAGTCGACCGAACTCTACTACTATATGGCATGGAATATGACTGCATGAGTCCTCTGCGTAGCCTGGACTATCGCTCTCTATGTACAGGCCCGCCCGTTTCGGGTGGCTGCAATTCCTCCATGCCTTACCCCATGGAATGCCACATACATCTGTCTCTGTGCCACTTCTCCTGCCACTTCTCCTGCCTCTTCTCACTACCACTCATTGCCATTCTCTTTCTGGCATCTCTTCTGAACCACTTATTCCTTAATTGTTTCATCTTCGTTTCGATGTCGGACGCAGACCTTTCCGTCCTTCTGTTCGACTCGTACAGCTCGAGCTACCGCACTATCTATGCCTTGGGTGTTGGCAGCTTTGGCTACACGGTGCTTACCAAGCTCAACAAAAACATAGACGACCTCCTCTTCCCCTATTCGTTCAAAGATGGCACGCTTTTGGAGGCGCACCCCCACAACAAAACACCCTCGGATGGGTTGGTGGCGGTCAAGATCATGAGAAAGCAGCTCAACAGGCCGTCGGACTACTTGCGCACGCACGAGGTCAACTTCATTCTCTCGGTGCCGGCGCACCCCAACCTCCTCCAGATCTTTGATCTCTTTGTCGACACAGACACCGGAAAACTCCACATTGTCATGGAGCCCATGAACCAGTCTTTGTACCAGTTCATACAGACGCACGAGGGCAAGCGGCCAGGGGCGGACGCCGTGCGGAGCATGTTGGCGCAGCTCTTGAGCGCCCTTCGCCACATCCACCACCACGGGTACTTCCACCGCGACGTGAAGCCGGAAAATATCCTCGTCACGGCCACCAAGCAGTACTACGGCGGGCGCGTGCCGCCCGAGCGGGCCAACGACGTCTACATGTTGAAGTTGTGCGACTACGGGCTCTCGCGGCACGTGTCCAACACCAAGAGCCTCACCCAGTACGTCTCCACGCGCTGGTACCGGGCGCCGGAGATCCTCTTGCGCCACAGCGCGTACACGTTCCCGATCGACATGTGGGCGTTCGCCACGGTGGCGGCGGAGTTGGTGAACGCGCAGCCCATGTTTCCGGGCAACAACGAGGTGGACCAGATCTGGCAGATAGTCGCCAAGCTCGGCCATCCGCTCTACCGCAACCGCACCTCCACCCACTTGGGCGGGACGTGGCCCGCGGCCGTCCACCTTGCCGAGCGCATGGGCTTCTTCATTCCGTTTGTGTGCGGCGTGACGTCCTACGACATCTTTCACACCCACAGCGACGCAATGGTCAGGCTCGCAACCACCATAAGCGGCTGCTTCCATTGGGACCCGGCCCAGAGGCCCACAGCCGACGAGCTCTGCCGCACGCCGTACTTTCGCAACTCGGTGACCCAAGTCCACTTGCCGACCCCGCCGTTGCCCCGGGCCGAGTTCAACGAAGAGAGCTTGCGCCAGCTCTACCTCGACAATATGCCGTCGCTGCCCACGCTTGCAAGCTCGAAGCCAAGCAAGTTGTACAGCGACAGCATCTCGCTCTACAGGCAGTTCAGCCTCTCGTCCAACGACGCCGACGTGAGCGGCGAGCTTGATGAGAAGATACACGTTTCCGATGAGGCGCCCAGCTCCGACGACCACGACGCCTGCCCCAAAAATCCGGCCCACAGCAAAGTGCAATGCTAGCGTTCATGGTGCTGCATGGTCATGAGAAACGGCTCCAGCGGCACTCTAAGTTAGTATATGAAATTGGCGACGTACCTGATGTAGCGAAGCGGGGCTGTGGGACTGCTGGGTGACTCTAGGTGGCGAATGTCTGGCTGGTGGACCCAACAGTCACTGCAGGTGTTCCCCACAGGTTATGATCGCCGTGACCGGTGTGCACGCCTAAGCTTTAGATGCGGCTTGCACTCACCTACACCAACAATAGCACTTACCTTCTTTGACAACTCACATGTGTATATTGCTCTCCACCACTGAGCACCCGGACTACCCGCTCATTCTCTTGTCCAACAGAGATGAGTACTTTGCTCGGCCCACGCAGTTGGCCACGCTTCGAAGGATGAAGGACGGCGGCAACGTTTTATCTCCTTTAGACCTCGGCAGACCCGAGCACGGCACCTGGATCGGCGTGACATCCACGGGGAAGATCGCGGTGTTGGTGAATTATAGAGAAGTGGGGCTGTTCGTGAGCGAGGTGTCCCGAGGAATTCTTCCGCTCGAGTACTTGACGTCAGATCTCACCGACGACGAGCAATGGTACAACACGTTGGAAGAGAAATTGTCCAAGGCCACCATTGCAGGAACGCCCGCGAAATTGGACCAGATTGGTGGCTTTTCGCTCGTTTATGGGAAAGTAGAGGTCGATGCGGCCACGGGAAGGCTCAAGCCGCTCAACATCATGAGCAATCGAGGCGACCGGGGAAAGGTGCACTCCTTTGCGGACTGTGCAACTGACCTTCACGAGGAGATTGCCAAGCGCAGTGTATTCGGCTTGTCCAACTCGCTCTACTACCATCCCTGGAAGAAGGTCGAGCTTGGCACGTCCAAGTTGAGGACGCTTGTTGCGGACGCAGTGGAGGAGGACTACTCGCTAGACCGGCTCGTGGAGTCCTCCTTCGAGCTCTTGCTGACGGACACGTACGACCCCGAAGTTCGGAATTTGGGCGAGGGCGCCTCGCTCGAAAAGCTTAAGGAGTTACAGAACTCGATCTTCATCCCGCCCTTGGAGTACGAGTCGTCCACGGTGGCGTCGGACAAGCTTTTCAGCCCTCCTCCGTTTGGGCAGTACTACGGCACCCGTACGCAAACGGTGATCATGTACCACAAGTCCGGGACCTTGCACTACTTCGAGCGAGACTTGCATCCCGATGACCAAAAGGCCATGAAGATCAGGAGACAGCACTACAAGTTCGACCTTCACTCGTCCTAGCAATTAGGCTCTAGGCTCTAGCGCAGCGAATTGTGGGGTGCGGTGTACGGGTGTCACCATTAAATAGCTCGTGCCCGCAAGTATAGAGTCTAGAGCAATGCCATTCCGAACAAACGCAGAGTATCCGTTAACCTCAGAGTACTTCCAGCCCCCGCAGAATGGAAGTATCGCCAATTCACCTTTGCTCGTATTCATTCCTGGGAATCCTGGGCTTATTGACTACTACTTCACATTTTTGGACCTAGTAGCAGCCGACTACCCCAGCTTTTCGGTGTTGGCCGTGTCTCACGCGGGGTACCAGACATCCGGC
The DNA here is from genome assembly GCA_030573355.1 of Helenozyma rhizophorensis. Lineage (NCBI taxonomy): Eukaryota > Fungi > Ascomycota > Pichiomycetes > Serinales > Metschnikowiaceae > Helenozyma > Helenozyma rhizophorensis. Next base: position 30,069 of record JAJMDD010000039.1, read on the forward strand.
GATTATGTTAAGGACGGAAGCGGAAGAGACCAGACGTACTATGACATGGAGTACCAGATTCGCCACAAGTGCGAGATCTTGAAGAAGTACATCCTTGAGGGCCATGAAGAGTTGTACTTTCTTAGCCACTCGGTCGGGGGTTACATCACCCAGCGAGTCGTGACCCGGCTCCTTGCAGACAGCGATGTCGGAGGTCTTGTGAAGATCAAGTTCATCGGCCTCATCTGCCCGACCATCGTTGACATCGCCAAGTCGCAGTCGGGCGTTATCTTCACGAGGATGTTCAACATATTGCCTCTTGTCCACACGGCGGTCGTGCTAGTGGCCATTCTCCAGTACATTCTCCCAGAGTCCTGGGCCAGGTACATCATTCGCAACTACATCATTGCTAAACCACAACTCACGTGCGATAGACTGACCGAGTCGTGGAACAACTCCATAGAGGCGACGTTCAAGATCTTCAAGTCGAGACGTATAGTCAAACAGGCCCTTTCATTCGCCAAGGAGGAACTTAATACCATTCATAGAGACGACAAGGTCAACGACCACTTCTTCAACGAGCTTCCTGCCCAGCATGGAATCAAAGTCTGGTGCTTTTTTGCCGCCAAGGATTACTGGGTGCACGATAACAGCCGGGATTACATCTTGTCTCGGTACCACGACCTGGAGAATGAGTGGGTGCGATTCGAAATTGGCGACACCGACAGCGAAAGTCAGAAGGCTATCACGCATAGCTTCTGCATAGACCAAAGCGTTGAGTTTGCCGAAATTACCGCGCGGGCGATGCGTTGATCCGGCTACGTTTGTTGAGTGACTACGAGTCGCTCCCGTGCATGGTGATGGAGTCATTTTCGTCTGAAATAGTCCATCTGGCACGCAGGTGCGTTTCCAGTGCAGAACGGCCGATCGGGCGTTTGCGTTGGGCGAATCATACATAGGAATATATGCGGCAATATGAATTACACAACGGATGGTCCTGTACCGTGTGGCTTGACAATATGATGTCGCAGGTTGTGTTGGAACGGTAACGTACGGACATCCAAGTCCGTTGTCCCAACAAGCGAGCTGGAGCTGACGTCGAAGAGGGACGGTCCAAGAATGGAATTGAGATCTATAGTAATTACGAAGTCAAGGACATGCAATTGGGACGCTGTTTACCCTCTTCATGTCTAGTGTGACTAAGGTCTTGTTTGAGTCTCACAATGAGTCGTTTGTGCGCGATTCAACGCGGGCGACTCAGAGTCAACACGGCGGGATGGGTGACTCGCATGACTCAAGGGTGCGACTCACCGAAAAAATATGTTGGCCCCAGATTTCAAATATAAAAGCACCCGTTCTGTACCCTTTTCGGCCCACCAAAAAATGTCTGACCTCTCGATTACGAAGTCCGAGGCCCGCTCCGAAGTTCACGAGGACGCTGTGTCCTCGGCGCCCCTCGCCTCGCAGAAGGAGCTCGACAGAATTTACAGAAAGCTAGACCGCAGAATCATTCCTGCCTTGTGGTGTCTCTACTTTCTCACGTCGTTCGGCTCGAGCGTGTACGGTGTCACGCTCACAATGAACAGAAGTCAGGGCCACTCGCTCGGACAGAAGCTTAACTTGACGGCTCACGACACCTCCACGGCGTCTGCGCTCTACTTCGTGGGTTACATTATTTTCGATGTGCCCATGAACTTGATCATGACCAGGGTGTCTCCCCAGTCGTGGTTGGCGAGAATTGTCATCTCCGTTGGTTTGGTTTACTCGTGCTACATTGCGTTGGAGTCGGCCGGAGCCCTCATCGCGGTGAGGATGATCTCGGGAATCGTTGGTGCCGGAACCTGGCCCGGAATGTCGTACTACATCTCCTTGTGGTACCCCAACGACAGGCTGACACGCAGAATCGGGTACTACTTTACTGCGGCGCAGATCTCTGCCGCGGCGGCCGGCTTGGTCTCGGCTGGGTTCCAGAAGATGGACGGTGTCAAGGGCTACACGGGCTGGCAGTGGATGTACTTGGTGTACGGCTGCGTGACGATCACCGTGGGCATTCTGTTGCTCTGGTGGCTCCCCGATCGGCCATTTGCGACGGCGTCCGAGGCTCCAGGCAAGGCGATCCAGTTCTACAACAAGTACTTCACCCCAAGACACCCGCTCACGGCAGAGGAGGCCGCCATCCACAGAAAGGACATTGAGCTGCGGTACGTGCTCGTCCGCTGGACGTGGAAGGATGTGGCGGCCGTGATGACGGACTTGCGTCTCTGGCCGCTCATCATCATGTACTTTGGCGTGGTGGGCACCGGCTTCGGCTTGGCGGTGTTTGGCTCGACCATCATCGCGGCCAACAACCCGTCGCTTTCGTCCATCAACGTGTCGCTCTTGTACGCGCCCATCTGGTTGTTTGACTTGTCTGGTATTTTGCTCATCACGCCGTTTGCCGACAAGTTCAAGCACAAGCGTGCGTTCTTCTTCTCCGGCGCGTGCCTCATCATCATCTGCGGGATGTTTGTCACCACGTTTGCCAAGGGCCCATGGAGCCGTTACGGCGGGCTCTTAATTGCTGGTTTTGGTCTCGGCCCCACCGTGCCCATCTGCATGTCGTGGGCTGCTGAGATCTTCGGGCCCCGCTACGGCGACTCGGGCATTGCTGTGAGTGCGGCGGTTGTTTCCGGCTTGGGAAACCTTGGCTCGGTGACTGCCACCTACGCTTTGTACTCCGGGTGGCCCGCCGATGTGGCCCGCTTGTACAAGTACTCGAACATGGTGCTTGTGGCGATGTTGGGCATCAGTATCATTGCCTCGATGGTGTGCCACTTGATCCGCGACAAGGTGAGACAGACGGCCTGAGTGCCAGACGAATGTTCGGTGCCAGACGAATGTTCTGGAATATTCGTGCTTCGCCCTTTCGTTGTCCTTTCGTGTTGCTGACGTAATGCAATGTGCCGTTTATGGTGCGGAGAAGCGGCCTAATCTAATATGCCATACTTAATTGAGTGAATCGAGTAGCGTGGCCACTGATTTGGTTCCTCTATGATTCTAAATACAGCAATGCAATGATAATGCAACAACAATGCGTATTTTGCACCCAAATCGGCTCGGGTATAACGGATATCGCGAAACCATCTATATGCAATTCCGAGTATACGGGTGCAAGAGCCACAATTACTAAGACCCCTCGCTTACTAAGGGTCCACAGTTGTCCGACTATAAAGGCCGACGCATATAACATTCATCTCAACTCGAATCTACAGTCCAGATTTGGATCATCTCGCACCTCAATTGCCTAAACTCCATTACCATGTCGAAAGCCGCAGCCTTGAACAGCTACGAGAAGCCTCTCCTCAAGGAAGCAGAGATTCCTTACCCCAAAATCTCCGAGGACGAGCTCTTAATCAGAGCTGTGGCCTTTGCGGCCAATCCCACTGACTGGAAGGGAATTGCACGTCATAAGGCCAAGCCCAATGACATTGCCGGTTCTGATGTTGCCGGAGTGGTAGAAGAAGTTGGGGCCAAAGTCGAGGGTTTTGAAAAGGGCGACGCTGTATCTGCTTTTGTCGAGGGCAACTGGTCGCCTGATGCTGGAGGCTTTGCGCAATTCGTCAGGGCCCAGCCATACACTACGATCAAGTACAGCTCGCTCAAAGAAGCGGCCCTGCCGGTAGGCGATGTACCTGCCTCTACCATTAACACTTTCGAAGGGGCTGCTTCTGTCACCTTGGGTCTCTCCACCGTTGTGTTGTCGTACGCACACTTTCTCAAGTTGGAGAAGGACCCATCTAAGGCCATTTTGATTTGGAGTGGCTCCACTGCCACAGGCATCTTGGCCATCCAGGTGGCCAAGTTGTTGTTCGGCTTGAAGGTGATCACCACTGCGTCGCCCAAGCACCACGAGTTCCTCAAGTCACTTGGCGCAGACGCAGTTTTTGACTACAAGGACGCCGACGTGGTCAAAAAAATCAAGGCGTACGCCAAAGGAGACATCAGGTATGCCTTGGACACGATTGCTTCGAAGGACTCTTTCCAGCAATTGTATGACTCCGCTGAGGGTGCGGACTTTGTCGCCTACGACAACCTTCTCGGCTTAACTGCCAGCGACATCACTGTCAAGCCCGAAAGAAAGGCTTCATTCAGCGCCACATTGGCGTACAACGTGTTTTCCAAAGATAAGCAACTCGGGCCTGTGTTGTTCAAGTCGTCGCCAGAATTGGTGGCCGACTACAGAGCATTGTGGAAGAAAACGCAGGCGATTGTGCCGCAGTTGAAGAACAACAATTTGAAGGTGTTGCCTGCCGAGTTCAGCAGTTTCGAGAAGGCTCTCGACTTGTTGCGTGAAGATAAGGTAAGCGGGCAGAAGGTGGTGTGGAGGCTGCCTTTCTGAGAGCCAAAGATGAAGACAACGGACGACCAACAGACCTTGTATGAGATATCAATAAGCGTAATACAATGATATTAGGATAGCTGGCGGTATTCGGGAGTACAGACGAGACACAGTATAGCTCCGGCGAGCGATAACAGGAACATTAGCTTGCTTGTCCGCCGATCTCACCTCGCATATAAGTAGGAGCCAAGTCAACATATTGTTTCCCTTTGCCACTTTTCACATTACAAGCATAATCAGAGACATTGAATAATGATTGTTCAAAACTGAAACTGTTACTTCCAGCTATACATAACTTATTTTTACTTGAGTTTGTCTCTCCATTTATTACTAGATGAATCCAAACGACATTCGGTAGGTATATGGCTACAAATTCGTGCCAGAAGTCATTGAGTGTTGCGCGATGATAGGCTCCTTCACGAGATGTGAGAGAGACTTGATGCTTGGCAATGTTGTAGGCGGCTACGAGAGACTCAGACGTCGATTGAATTGACAAACTGTAATTGTTCGGACTGACAACCAAATAAATATCGTCTGATCTGAGGTAACTCATTCTCTGTGCCGTTTGTGCGCCGAGAAGCGGCCCAATCTAATATGCGATACTTAATTAATGGATCCCAAGTAGCTGCGGCCATTGCTTCCGTTCAAATTCTAAATACACCAATTGGAATGATAATGCGAATTTTGCACCCAAATCGGCTCGGAAATATCGGGTGCCGAGAAATCCTCTATCTGCAGTGCTCAACACCTTACATGCTAGCAAGCAGCCACAATTACTAAGACCTGTCGCTTATTCAGACTTCTCGCTTACTAAGGGCCTCACAGTCGTTCGACTATAAAGACCAATGTAGATGCTATAGCATTCATCTCTCAACTCGAGTCCCAGTCTAGAACTGTATCAATCATCTCGAACCTCAATTGACTCCATTACTATGTCGAAAGCCGCAGTCTTGAACAGCTACGAGAAGCCTCTCCTCAAGGAGGCGGAGATTCCTTACCCCAAAATCTCCGAGGACGAGCTCTTAATCAGAGCTGTGGCCTTTGCGGCCAACCCCACTGATTGGAAGGGAATTGCGCATAAAATGGCAAAGCCCAATGACATCAACGGTTCTGACGTTGCCGGAGTGGTTGAAGAAGTTGGAGCTAACGTCGAAGGTTTTGCAAAGGGCGACGCCGTATCTGCTTTTGTCGAGGGCAACTGGTCGCCTGATGCTGGAGCCTTTGCACAATTCGTCAAGGCCCACCCTTACACTACTGTCAAGTACTCCAAGCTCAGCGAGGCGGCATTGCCTGTGGGCGAAGTACCTTCCTCCACCATCAACACGTTTGAAGGGGCCGCATCTATCACCTTGGGTCTCTCCACCGTTGTATTGTCGTATGCGCACTTTCTCAAGTTGGAGAAGGATCCATCCAAGGCCATTTTGATTTGGAGTGGCTCCACTGCCACAGGCATCTTGGCAATCCAAGTGGCTAAGTTGTTATTCGGCTTGAAGGTGATTACTACTGCGTCGCCCAAGCACCACGAGTTCCTCAAGTCACTTGGGGCTGACGCCGTTTTTGACTACAGGGACCCTGGCATTATTGAAAAAATCAAGGCGTACGCCAAGGGCGACATCAGGTATGCTTTTGACACGATCTCTTCGAAGGAGTCCTACCAGGCCTTGTATGATGCTGGTGAGGGTGCCGAGTTTGTCGCCTACGACAACCTTCTCGGTGTCACTGAAAAAGCCATCACGGTCAAGCCCGAAAGAAAGGCTTCATTCGGTGCCACATTGGTGTACAACGTGTTTTCTAAGGACAAGCAATTCGGGCCCTTGTTGTACAAGACATCTCCAGAATTGGTGGCCGACTACAGGGCATTGTGGAAGAAAACACAGGCGATTGTGCCGCAGTTGAAAAACAACAATTTGAAGGTGTTGCCAGCCGAATTTAGCAGTTTCGAGAAGGCTCTTGACTTGTTGCGTGAAGACAAAGTGAGCGGCGAGAAGGTGGTGTGGAGGCTGCCCTTCTGAAGTCAAGCCCGCAAATCAGAGTTTTGAGTATTTTAAGAGATTGTTTTAACTGAAATATTTGCAAATCTACGTAACTCATCCTTCTTTGAGTGTTTTTCTATGCAATTTCGTAGATGATCAAGAAGGCATTTCGGCAGCGATAAGGCTGCAAATTCGCACGAATAGTCAATGTGTAGCACCATATTCAGCCCTGCAAGACATGTGGACTGCACTGAATGTTCAGTAATGTGATATTGGCTATGAGAGGACGGTGACGTGATATTCGTCAATTTAATTGACAAAGGGTAATGGCATCCAATTGCGTCTTACCTGATATAACACATTCCTCTATGCCGTTTACGGTGTACGACTTGATCTAAACTGCCATACCGAATTAAAGGGTGAATTGATCCCAAGCTGAAGACCTCTTCTGCAGTTCTTCAACTAATATCAAAATACAGCGATTGCAATGTTACTGCGCATTTTGCACCCAAACCGGCTCAGGTACATCTGGCCCCGAGAAGCTTCTATCTGCAGTGCACGTCGCCTTATAGGAGCAAGCAACTCTCCATTACGAAATTCTCTCGCTTATTCGGGCCTCGCGCTTATTTGGCCTCTGCTTACTAAGACCCCGCAATTATCTGCCTATAAAGGAACGTAGATCTATACCAGTGCTCATCTCTTAACTCGAGTTCCCATTTCCAGAAGTGTATCGTCGTCTTCAATTGCCTAAACTCCATTTACCATGTCGAAAGCCACTGTCGTAAACAGCCACGAGGGACCTCTCCTCAAACAGGCAGACATTTCTTACCCCAAAATCTCCGATGACCAGCTCTTAATCAGAGCTGTCGCCTACGCTGCCAACCCCACTGACTGGAAGGGAATTGTGTATCAGTTGGCCAAGCCCAATGACATCGCCGGTTCTGATGTTGCCGGAGTGGTTGAGGAAGTTGGCGCCAACGTCGAGGGATTTTCCAAGGGTGACGCTGTGTCTGCTTTTGTCGAAGGAAACTGGTCACCCGACTCGGGAGCATTTGCGCAATTCGCCAAGGCCCATCCTTTCACTACTATCAAGTACGGCTCGCTCAAAGGAGCAGCTTTGTCTGTGGGCGATGCTCCGTCGTCCACCATCAGCACTTTTGAAGGGGCTGCGTCCATCTCCTTGGGTCTTTCAACCGTAGTGTTGTCGTATGCGCACCTGCTCAAGTTGGAGAAGGACCCATCTAAGGCCATTTTGATTTGGAGTGGCTCCACTGCCACAGGCATCTTGGCCATCCAGGTGGCCAAATTGGTTTTTGGTTTGAAAGTGATCACCACTGCGTCGCCCAAGCACCACGAGTGTCTCAAGTCACTTGGTGCGGACGCCGTGTTCAACTACAGGGACGCCGACGTGGTTGAAAAAATCAAGGCATACGCCAAGGGGGATATCAGGTATGCCTTGGACACGATCTCTACGAAGGAGTCTTTCCAGGCATTGTATGACTCCGCTGAGGGTGCGGACTTTGTCGCCTACGACAACCTTCTCGGGGTGACGGCGGACGACATCAAAGTCAAGCCCGAGAGAAAGGCCTCGTTCGCTACCACTATGGTGTACACCGTGTTTTCCAAAGACAAGCAAGTTGGGCCTGCGTTGTACAAGACGTCGCCGGAATTGGTGTCCAACTACAGGGCATTGTGGAAGAAAACGCAGGCGATTGTGCCGCAGTTGAGGCACAACAATTTGAAAGTGTTGCCGGCCGAAGTCGGCAGTTTCGAGAAGGCTTTCGACTTGTTGCGTGAAGACAAGGTGAGCGGGCAGAAGGTGGTGTGGAGGCTGCCCTACTGAGGTCACGCCAGATGGAGATATTAATATTTCCTTGTTGAAACAAAATTCGTTACAGCTATACTTCCGTAGAAAAATCAGGGCATTGGAACCAGGTTAGGCGTGTCATGTGTTAAAGCGGCACGAGAGGCTGACGTAATCCCCGCCGATGACATCCCATAGTAGTTGACTTCAAATAAATTCCTACCTAAAGCGCCTCTAATAGAGGCTCCGTCGGATCGAATTCAGATCTTCTCCATCCCCTTGCAACAACCTTGCAATTCTATGTGAATATGCCTTCGCCCGGTATTTCTTTTTCGTGGTGTAGCTGCGAAATCTCACTGCGAATATCTCATCGCGAAATTTCAAGTCATCACTACACTATGTCCGCCACAGACAAGGCCTCGTTGCCATTCACCGAGCAGCATTACTTTTCCTCGTATGACCACTTCGGCATCCACGAGGAGATGCTCAAAGACACGTCCAGAACGTTGTCGTACCGCCAAGCCATGTACAGAAACAAGCACCTCTTCAAGGACAAGATTGTGTTGGATGTCGGGTGCGGCACGGGCATTCTCTCCATGTTCGCCGTCAAGGCCGGCGCCAAGCACGTGTACTCGGTCGACATGAGCAACATCATCGAGAAGGCCACGGAGATTGTGGCTCTCAACGGGTTTTCCGACCGCATCACGTTGATTCAGGGCAAGCTCGAGGACATCGAGTTGCCCGTGGACAAGGTGGACATCATCGTGTCCGAGTGGATGGGCTACTTCCTCTTGTACGAGTCCATGTTGGACACCGTGTTGTACGCACGCGACCGGTACTTGGTGGAAGGCGGACTCATTCTCCCCGACAAGTGCTCCATGTCCATCGCGGGCATTGAGGACGGCCAGTACAAGCTGGAGAAGATCCACTACTGGGAGGACGTGTACGGGTTCGACTACTCGCCGTTCATCAAGGTGGCCATGGCCGAGCCCTTGGTGGACACCGTGGACAACCAGTCGCTCGTGACCACGCCGTGCAAGTTCTACGAGTTCGACATCAACACCGTGACCAAGGACGAGTTGCAGTTCCACCGCTCGTTCTCGTTGCGTGCGCTTGACACCGACTTGTGCCACGCGTACATTGTGTGGTTTGACTGCGACTTCCCCGGCGACGAGAAGGTCACGTTGCCCACCGGGCCCATGAACAAGTACACCCACTGGAAGCAGACGGTGTTCTACATGGACCAGGTGCTCGACTTGAAGAAGGGCGACGTCATTGAGGGCACCATCGCCTCGCGCCCGAACAGCACCAACCCAAGAGAGTTGGACATTGAGCTCCAGTGGGCGGTCAAGACGGATGCGGGCGACAGCGCGAGAGAGCAGACCGGCAAGTACAACTACTTCATGCGCTAGAATTGTATATTAGACGTTGCATCCGCATTTTAATAGATGGTTAACTAAATCCTCTCCAGCTCATCATCCTGGTCATCTTTCATCATCCTGATCGTAACTTAACATTTACACTGATAATAAACAGTGAACACGAGTAGAAAGATACGATTACATCCAAGCCGATTCAATCCAATCCGTTCATCGATACCGGTGGGTCCACGGCAGTCTCTATGCCTCTCAGGCATACAGTGCGAAAGTTGCTGCCTACTCAGTCCTCCATGCCAGTCCTTCGCATGCCCTTACTACGCATTCTTAGGCCCAACTTACTCATTTACAATCCTCTCAGACTAGTTCACGCCCTGGCCAAAGCAAACATGTCCAAATCCGAACAAGAATGGCAGGCCGTTCTCAGTCCCGACCAGTTCCGAGTGCTCAGGCAGCTGGGCACCGAGGCACCCTTTTCAGGTAAGTACGTCGACACTCCCGCCGGAAGCGGAGTCTACGAGTGCGTGGGCTGTAGCCAGCCGTTGTATCTGGCGAGCACGAAGTTTTCGGCGCACTGCGGCTGGCCGGCGTTCTACGAGGCCATTCCAGGCTCCATAAAGACCATCGAAGACAAGCTGATGGGCATGGTGAGAACAGAGATGAGGTGCTCCAAGTGCAATGGCCACTTGGGGCACATCTTTAAGGGCGAGGGTTACAGCACGCCCACGGACGAGAGGCACTGTGTGAACAGTATTTGTTTGAAGTTGAAGGAGTGAAGTACGGTATAGGCTCAATGTGATATGAACGATGACTAGTCGGCAGCCACGCCTGCAATTGCGGTGGCTCACCCCACAAATAACAACATCGCCAACGCCAATTGCGCAAGTAGCCCAGTGTTCGGCAAGTTTGCTCCGGCCATAGCCAGCTCTTGAGAGTCGCTTGCCACGCTTGAACTTGGTTGTGATGATGTTTCCAGCTCTTGGGAGTCGTTCACCACGCTCGAACTAGATTGTGATGGGCGATCCAGCGACTCGTTCACCACAATTGAACTGGTTTGAGATGGGCGTTCCAGCTCTCGAGATTCGTTCACCACACTTGAACTTGATTGTGATTCGGTCACCGCGCCTGAGCTTGGCTGTGAGGGGGGTTCCTCCACAATGTTCTCCTCATCAGTCACTATTACCGGTGCGAAGAACACCATCTCCGCGTGGGGCTCGAACACGAGATACGTTTGCGCAAGCACTCGTGTTCCAAGAATGGTTGTTGTTGAATAGTCAATTTCGAAGATACCAACGCGGCATATTTCGCCTCGTTCAAACATGATGCTTGAGATTGGAACAGATATATTTGCACGCGTACCCGAACCACCTAACTCGAATGTCAAGGCAGTATCGTTGCTGGACTGGGAACAATCCACGATCGGATATGAGCTATTGTCAAGCTCAGCTCCCAACATTTCAACGAGCCATTCGAACGCTTTGGTCGGTAGACCAAGATCCTGATATAATGGGTTAAAGTACACTCCTGAATTCGAACTCCAACTCCACTTCTCGTTGCCGAGATAATAGGTGACATTGTCGTAAGCATCGTACTGGCTCAATGTTCCCAGGTATTTGCTATTGTCAACACCGCCAAGTAGCAAAACACCACCGTCCCCATTCTCGTTTCCGGGATAGAGGGAGTAGAACTGCTGGATCAGAAAGTTGCTGCTCAACGTTTCGAGAAAGGAGCTGTTACTCGGTCCCAGTAATCCTAGCCCCAAACTTCCACCCGGGGTATCCAGTGGCCTGTCATAGAGGTACCCAAAGCTGAAATTCAGTATAGTCAACCCTTCGATACTGAACATGTCCTCCGCGAGGTCTCCCCCAAAAGGATAAGTCTCTTCGCTTATGGAGAACGAATCAGAGCCAGATGTCTCGTACCCACTATGTAGACATGCTGTCGTGGATGTAAGATACTCTCTTTCTCCTGAACTCGTAGTGACACCTTCACAATGGTTACCTCCAACCCACACACTGTTGTCCTCGGTATCGATGGCAAGCTCGACTGTGCTATTCATCGAACCAAACGAGGCTTCCACGAAGTAGCCCCATCTATCAATAACGTCCGCGTCTCCATTTTGAACCTCGTCACTGCGCTTGAGGTTTACCTTGATGGCACCTAAAACCGCTGGTACCAAAGCCACCAAGCAGTAGAAAGCAATCATGGAAATTCAGTGAGTGGTGGTCTTAAATGTCGACAGGCTTATAAAACCTTTACCCAGGATAAATATACTGTTCCTGAAAGAGTCGACCGGTCGCGCTCTAACTTAACATGGATACCACTTCCAATTTATCTATGACCAGATGAGAACGGATCAATATTGCAATGACCGATGAGGCATGGCTGACGTCTCGTATTTGTGAGAACGCTTTAAGAAATTGTGCATCAACTCTTGGCAGTCGGAAGAGGAACTCATAGAAACTCAACCAGTACTGCTACCCAGAAGCATTTCCTTGGAGAATTCTCAGCTTCAATTGAAACCGTATCGAACATCCCTTGCTGCAGTGCCGAATTGCGAGTTGCTGATTTCACGCTGTATTGCTTTAATGTGCTATTCTTCGATCTGAATCTGAAATTGCTAATTCAAAACGTCAATACGAATACGAATTTTCCGAGGTTCTTTGAAGTGGGTTTCGAACACATGGTAGCGATTACCTGAGCTCGAAGCTCAAATGGGGAAACCGAAACGAATTAGGAGGATAGCTGCTAGAGGCACTGGTAGTGTTCTCGTTTGAACAGGTTTCGAAAGTGGCTGAGGTTACTTATCGTCCAAGACACCGAAACTGATGCCTGTTGAAAAATAGATCCAGAGCAGCTCAAATCTCCGTAGAAAGTTCTATCTATTGTTCAAATGCGAGCTGTTTTTAGAATTCGCACCGTTACCATTTGCGGAGAAATCTCATGAGCCCTGGCGATATTCAGCCGTGAAGGAGGCTTGGCACAGAATCTTCCTATTGTACACACATGCTCTATTTCTATATTCGTCCGCTGCATCCGTTCAACACTTAGCAAAAAGCTGTCAATTTTCGGTCGAAGAGTGGACAAGAAGTCTCGTGAAATAAGAGCTGTTAGACACAATTTGAAGGCAGAAATGTTTGCTCTTTCTCTCTGGAGGTATTCGGAAAGTTTTGTAGACGTTACGTACATGATTAAGCTGACATTGAAGTTGAAGGAGTGAAGTACGGTATAGGATCAATGTGATATGAACTATGACTAGTCGGCAGTCACGCCTGCAATTGCGGTGGCTCACCCCACAAAGAACAACATCGCCAACGCCAATTGCGCAAGTAGCCCAGTGTTCGGAAAGTTTGCTCCGGCCATATCCAGCTCTCGGGAGCCGTTCACTAGACTTGAGCTTGACTGGGAGGGGAGTTCTTGTACTATGTCCTCCTCGTCAGTAACTATTACCGGTGCGAAGAACACCATCTTCGCGTGGGGATCGAACACGAGATATGTTTTCGCAAGAACTCGTGCTCCAAGGCTGATTCCCATCAGATAGCTCGTTTCGTAGATGCCGATGCGGCATATGTCGCCATCTTTAGTCACGATGCTTGAGATTGGAACAGATATATTTGCAGGCGCAAACCAACCACCTAACTCGAATGTCAAGGCAGTATCGTTGCTGGACTGGGAACAATCCACGATCGGATATGAGCTGTTGTCAAGCTCAGCTCCCAACATTCCAACAAGCCATGCGAATGTTTCGGTCGGTAGACCAAGATCCTGATATAATGGGTTAAAGAACACGTCTTCACTCCATTCCCGCCATTCGCTGCCAATATAAGTGGTGACGTCGTCGTGATCGTGGTGCGGGGTCAATTTTCCCAGGTACTTGCTATTGTCAACACCGCCGAGTAGCAAAACACCGCCTTCCCCATTGTCGTTTCCAGGATAAAGCGAGTAGAATTGCGGCACCAAAAGCCTTCTGCATGCCCTCTTGAGAAACGAATTGCTGCTCCCCAGGATTCCTAGCCCCAAACATCCACCCGGGGAATCCAGTGGCCTGCTATAGAGGTACCCAAAGCTGAAATTCAGCATAGTCAACCCTTCGATACTGAAAGTGTCCTCCGCATAATAACCCCAACCAGGCCCGTCAAGGTAAAAGGGCTCCTCGCTTATGGAGAACGAATCAGAGCCAGATGTCTCGTACCCACTATGTAAACATGCTGTCGTGGATGTAAGATACTCTCTTTCTCCTGAACTCGTAGTGACACCTTCACAAATGTTTTTTCCAACCCACACATCGTTTTGCGAAGTATCAATGGCAAGGTCGACTGTGCTATTCATCGAACCAAACGAGGCTTCCACGAAGTAGCCCCTTGCATCAATATGGAACGCGTCTCGCTTTTGAACTTTGTCATTGCGCTTGAGGTTTAGCTTGATGGCAGCTAAAACTGTTGGTGCCAACGCTACCAAGTAGTAGAGAGCAATCATGGTAAAACAGTGGGTGGCAGTATGAGTCGGTAGTCTTATAAGACGGCAGCCCTGGATCAATTTATTGTTCCTGAAGGAGTAGTCTTGGTCACGCTCTAACTTGGAACGGGTTATCACCTTCCATTTAATCAATAACCAATTGAAGCTATCGGCTGAGTTCTAGTATTTGAGAGAGCAGTTTAAGAAGTTCTGCTTCGACTCTTGGCAGTCGAGAGAGGAACTCATGGAACCTCGAACTGGCTCATTGCCGCTACCCAGAAGCATCTCCTCGAGCATTTCTCAGCTCGAACTGGACCGTATCGAACATCCATTACTTGCGGTACCGACATTTTCGAATGACTGATTTCACGCTGTATTGCGTTGAAGTGCTACTCCTTGAACTTAAAGTGAAATCGCTAATTCAGGACGTCGATACGAATTCGAACTTCCGAGGCTCTTTGAAGGGTTTCGACCAACTGAGCGATTAACTGAGCTTGATACTCAAATGGGGAAACCGAAACCAATTGCGAAGTTAGCTGCTGCGGGCACTGGTAGTGTTCTCTTTTGAACAGGTTTCGCAGAAGTTACTTATTGTACAAGATCTCGAAACTGAACCCCGTTGCAAGCATCCGGAGCAGCTCAAATCTCCGCAGAAAGTTCTATCCATTGTTCATGTGCGAGGTGGTTTTAGAAATCTCAGCGGAACCATTTGCGGAGAGGTCTCATGAGCCCTGGCGATATTCAGCCGTGAAGGAGGCTTGGCGCAGAATCTTCCTATTGTATACACACATGCGCACAACATGTTTGGCAGCTTTATTCCTATATTCGTCCGCTGCATCCGTTCAACTTAGCGAAGAGCTGTCAACTTTCGGTCGAGGAGTGGACAAGAAGTCTCGTGAAATGAGAGCTGTTAGACACATTTTGAAGGCAGAAATGGTGCTCTTTCTCTCTGGAGGTATTTGGAAAGTATTGTAGACGTTACGTACATGATTGAGCTGACATTGAAGTCGAAGTGTTACCAATGCCCCAGAGAAACAGCTTTATTGAAAAATGTTAGTCTGACGAACTGAAACCTCTCCTTCCCGTTCGGACAGTTGTTCCCCAAAATTCAGAACGTGATGTAACTCACTGTCAGAGCGAATGCATTCAGCAGTTGTATTGACTCTCTTGAGAGTAGGTCCTCGCAGGAACAATGAATGATGGTAGGTTACTGCTTAGCCGAATGGCAATGTACATCCGCCTTGCAAGAATAGATGAGAGATAGATGGGCCAGCGCACTTCCAAGCATGAACTAATTTTATTATTCATCACTAACGACATGACTTACGTTGACGAGGCAACGTGGCAACTCGTATTCACTACGCATCTGACAGTGTTGCCAAACCAATTGACCTAGCGTCTGGAAGAGCGGCCGTCAAGAAAAGCGGCACAACAAAACGCCCGACGCTTCAATCACTCTCGCATAATGCCGATCAAAACAAGAAGGGGACGTACTTGGCTCTTCTCAACTTCTTGTACTCGTCACCAAACGTCTGCAAATAGCGCTTGTTCTTCTTGAGCGCCCACAAGTACATTTGGGTGCTGCTCACTGCAAGGAACAACCACGCGCTCCAGTTGCCCACCAAGAGCGCGTACGAGGTCCAGGCCAAAGACTCGAAGAAGTAGTTGGGGCACACCACCCAGTCGAAACCGTAGCCGTAGGGAATGGCGTACGCCTTCGCGTCCTTGGACCTGATGCTGGACAACTTGACGTGGGTGACGAAATTGGATACCTCGGCAAACGCCCACAAGCCCACCAACGCATATTGCACAGCGGTGGGAAGGGAGTTCACGTGGAACAAGAACCTCGTCAAGCCGCCCGCCGACGCCAATTTGCTCACGTTGTGCGAGTAGATGAACACCGACAAGTTGATGCCCGACAAGATCCAGTAGTGGCCCGAGTTCTTGAACAAGTTGAAGAACGGCATGGTTGCGTTGGAGAACTTGTGCACGTACATGGTCTCAAACTCACGCTTCAGGAAGTGCAACACCGCAAGCAAAAGCGCCCAGTGCTGCGTGGAGCTCTGTGGCATGCCGAGAACGAACGAGAACAAGCCATACACGAGCGCATGGATCACAATTGGGCCAAGGTACTCCAACAAGAAGACGGTTTTCCAGGCGATCTGAGCACCAATGTCCTTCGCATAAAGCACGACATCGCCCAGCAACGCCTGTGCCTCGAAGTACTCGTTCAACGTTCTGTCCGGATCAAGCGGAGCGTACTTGCCGTCGTCGCCCAAGATGGAGAGTCTGATGTTGGTGGCCGGCACTTTGCTTTTGGCCGCCACCTTATTGAGGATTCTGGAGATTGAGAACGACACCAATTCCTCGGTGAAGCCCTTCACGGAGGACGACCGCGACTTGACGGTGACAGTGGACATTAGCTTTGCAGGGACGCTTCAGGGCATATTTATGTGAGCGCGGTCGTGCGACGGCTAATCCGGGGATTCCGTCCCAGCTTACTTCGAGTTCTGAAGTTAACCGTCCATCTTGGCGGTCCACTCGATGTGCTCTCCTTACTTTGCTTAGACCGCTTGCTTTGCTTGGGCCTCTTACTTCTCCTCGATCTTGCTTTGTCTCCACCTCTACTGGACGGCTGCGAACTTGCTGCTCGAGTGACACAGATGGGCAGGAAATGCTCGCCGTAAAAGGAAATTCTGTCCCGGAAAAAGCCACCTATCGAGAGGGTGCGATCTAAGATAGCGATAAGCCGCAGACGAGGTTGGCCGTCAATCTTATTTACGGAACTAAATAGCGAGATGGCCAACTGTTTTATTGCTGCAACTGGCCATTGCAGCAATTGGGCTCGGAGGTCCGGGTTTCATACCCATGTCGAGGCATAACGACCAGGCAAACACTGGCAAACACACTGGCAAACACACTGAAGGCAAACACTGAAGCGGAATCGAGAAGCTCGGAATTTCGACAATTATCGATGCATTTGTATTTCTCGGTGGATCGAAGGTGAGATCAACGGTGAGCTGGAGGACCTGCACGGGAAAGAAAGTTCCACCGACATCCATGTCACGTGCCGGTGTCCATTACTCCAGGATTTCGCACACACTTTCTTACACCATTTATCATGTCTGACTGGGACTCTGTTACTGTTATCGGCCAAAAAGCACGCGTGGGCGGCAGCGGCCCTAGAGAGAAGGTTGCTCGCACCCAAGCGGAGTTGAACGCGGCGAGAAGAACCGGCTCTGTGCTCGGCACGGAGAAGAAGTACGGCACCACCAACGTCAAGAGCAACCCTGAGGGCCAGCGCTTGACCAAGTTGGACAACACGGACGACATTGTGTCGGTGAAGAAGATCGACGTGTCTGTGGGCAAGGCGATCCAGCAGGCCAGACAGGAGAAGAAGTTCACGCAGAAGGACCTCGCCACCAAGGTGAACGAGAAGCCCCAGGTGATCAACGACTACGAGGCGGGCAGAGCGGTGCCCAACCAGCAGTTGTTGGGCAAGTTGGAGCGCGCGTTGGGCGTCAAGTTGCGGGGCAAGAACATTGGCGAGCCCTTGTTCGGGAAGAAGAAGTGATGCATTACGATCGGCTAGGCTTGTACAATAGATGATGTACCCACACATTGTAGAAGGAAGTTACGAATACAGAATAGCCGTGCGACCTAAGGCATGGCGTAAGGCCACGTTACGGAGCGATCTATGTTGATGGATGTGGAATGGTCGGAACACTGACTATGTCAGAGCACTGACCATGACTGCTACAGCGAGATGACAACGAGAAGACGAGAAGACAACACGATGACAACGAGATGACAACGCGATGCCCAGAGAGTACCAGTTCAGTTGCAGAATATTGATGGCTATTGAAGTGCTATGAAGTAAGCGGATGAGCTGTATGAGCTGGTGTGTAGTGAGCTGCGAGCGCGAGCGGGAGCTGTAAGCTGAGCTGGAGGGAGCTGGGAGGGCTGGGAAGAGCTGGGAGGAGCTGGTGATGTCCGAGTCTAGCAGCACAGCTGCTGCTGCTGCTGCTGCTTTCTTCCGAGGTCGACACGCTTGGCCAGCAGCGGGTTCCTCTTGGCAACCACATCCTCCACCGGCAACGCCTGCGCGATTGCCGTGAAGATGTCCAACACGCCCGCGCCCGACTTGGCCGAGCACTCTCTGTGGATGACGGCCAGCGTGCCGTCGCTGTTGAGCTCGTCGATGTACGCGGCCACCGTGTTCTCGTCCACGCTGCGCTCGTCCGCGAGGTCCGCCTTGTTGCCCACCAACGCCACCACAATGCCCTCCGGCGCCTGCTTCTTCAACTCCCTGATCCAGTCCTGCGCCCTGGTGAACGACGACTCCAGCGTGATGTCGTACACGCAGAGCGCCGCGTTGGCGTTGCGGTAGTACATGGGGGCCAACGACTTGTAGCGCTCCTGGCCCGCGGTGTCCCAGATCTCGAACTTGACCGTGGTGTTGGCCTCCGGCAACGAGATGGACTGGGTCAAGAATGCGGCGCCGATGGTGGATTCTCTCATGTCGTCAAAGGTGTTTTTGACGAAGCGGTGGACGATCGACGACTTGCCCACGGCAGACTCGCCGAGCAAGACCAACTTGAACGAAGCGAAGCGAGGCTCGGTCATGGTGCTTGCTCTAGTTGTGTGGAGCAAAGGAGTGAGGGTGTGGGTGCAGGTCCATCACCCACCACCACCAACACCAACACAACACCAACACAACACCAACACAACACCAACACCAACACCAGGAATCGGGGATTCAGGGGGAGGAAAGAGAGAAGAGATGGACGTATTGAGAGTGGGGAATCAGAGAAACACTGGACGGAGCAATGTTGTGCAATGGGGTGGGTGAGAAATGGGAGAGAATGGGTGAGAGTGGGAGCAATGGGACGGGGCGAGTCTATAAATGGGTAATAGAGTCGGTGCGAATCCAAATCAATCCGTGAACAGCAGCGGGCCGTGAACCACAGCGGGGTAACACGGATGTCGGATTGTGGAGTCCACGGCGATTTCAGCCCGCGGTGAGCACAGCGTAAATGCAGCATTCCTATCTAGAGAAGTATAAATTGACAATAGTCAATTGGGTACGCAGGACCGTGGCCAGACCGCAACGGCTGGAGACGGTGCGGCTGTTGTCAGCAGAGAAGTGTGTCACTCGCCCGGGCCCCGAACTCACCGTCCAGCCATCACTCAGATGACTAGCGGTGAGAACAATGAGTAGTGAACTCGCCAGAATACAGAAGGCTGGCGACCAGAAGTCCAGCGGTAGTAAACAAGTGTACGACTGAACCTTATGAGCGGAACTACATGTGAACTTACAGGAGTAGACGGTGGCCAAGCATCAGCTCGAAGTAGAACCATACTGCCAATTGAGGTCTGCAAAATAAAGGCTTAAAACTAGGTCATGGGCATTCAGGTGAGATTCGGCGCATGCGCAGATTCAAATCCTGACGTGGTCAGGCCACCATATTTTTGGCGTTGTTTATGGCTGTGATTCTAATTTCCCGTGGTCGCTCGCATGTCTTCCTGCGCATTATCTTGGCCGTCTAGTCGGACCCGCTTTGCATGATCAGTCGCGCATTCGTGCGGCTGGGCGCAGAAGGGCTTCTGTGCAAGATGACCGTTTTGGCCAAGGAGGATCAATCACGATGGATACAGCCGCACAGACACGGGAGCGCGGCACCAACTGAGGCTGACACCATCTTTGGGTTCGTTCCATGTGTGACCAAGACCCAAAAATCAACTACACGTGCCTCGACAGGCCAGGGTGCAGACGCTAGTAGCAGGGGTGCAGGAGGCTTAGATACGAACGGCCATGCATGTGGCTGCATTGCGAGCTAGCACTGGTGACTTATATATAAATGCCCCTCTCCCAACTCTGCCTACCAAACAATGTTCAACTTCCGCTCGAAACTCGTGTCGGTGGCCATCAGAGCCGTGCAATTGTTGTTCGCCTTCCTCACGTTCGTGCTCGGGTGCGTCGCAACAGACAAAACATCTAGCAACTTGGCACCTTTGGCCATTGTAAGCGGCATCTTCTCCATGCTTTTTTACGTGAGCACGTTGGTACCTTTGACCCTCGCATTTCTCTCGCCGGCAGTTGTGCTCGGTGCAGAGATCTGGGTGAGCATCTGGTGGCTTATTGCCATGGCGGGCTCGGCTTCCGATTTTGGCAACCTAAGCTGCGGCCGCTCTGTTGAGGTTCACTTTTTGTCTTACCACTGGTCCTCCACAGGCTGCAAGGCAGGCAAGGCCGTCATTGCCTTCTCGGTGTTGGGCTGGGTGCTTTCTCTTGTTACGGTGGCCTTGGTGGGTTTGTACGCCGTGCATCCCATTGTCTCCACCAAAGGCTCGCTTTTGGGCAGGCCCCATTTCTTGCTTGGGGCGATTTTTCCTAGCGGGAGCACCACGTTAACCTCCGATGTGGAGCGGGGCGTGGCTGTGGACTCGGCCGACGAGGTGAAGACCGCCGACATCGGAACTTCCGACCCGGACTTGGGCCACCTGGCTGTGGCCGACGAGCCTCGTCATCACGATGAGGTGGCCGATCCTGTGCTCACCAACGACGCCGACGTGGCTGCTCCCGCTTCGGGGAGGTTGTGAGTGTGAAGCCGACAATGAGGCTGCTCTGGTAAATATGTTGTCCTCCATATGTAATGTTACGCCTAATACCCTGTTTTACTAGTTTGCAATACCTAGTTCACCGATTTACGACTTCTTTGATATGCGCTAACGGGTTTCACGAGCATTCCGCAGGCATTGTTGCCGCTAGTCCTGAATGGGGCCGCAGGGCTCCCAACAAGTACGAGATTTCACTGACGATGCCTTCTACATTGGGCTGCTTGCAGTGAGGACGGCAGGTAAATCTCCAGCCACAGGTCTCCAGGCACAAAAACGCTTATTCCTGGGGAAATAGACTACGAGCACCATGACTCACACTGCAGCTCCTGCAACGAGCCGGTTACGAACATGGATGCCGACCTGTGGAACTGCGGAATTACCGACATCAACAACACACTTAAATCCGCAAAGAACTTCAGCGAGGGCACTGAACCTCATGCAATTCGTAGGTTGCTGACCGCAAGAGTCATCGCACCAAACTTCAGTTCAAATCATCGCATTGAATCATCACATCCTCCTCCGAATCGAAGCAGCAAAGCTGACTCATCCACAGTTGGAGCACGTGCTACGCTGGTTCGGCAGCTGCGGGACCGTGCAATTCACTATTTACAAGAGCATCAGTTCTCAATCTTGGCCAAAATCTCTCTGTCCGAGTACAACAAGTACTCCTCCTCGCCGATCTTCACTGGGGCACCACCAAAGTTGGGCAACAAGACCTTGTCGCCAGCCTGGACAGACACGGGAATCAACTTACCGCTGCTAGGGTCGTGCACACCTGGACCGGCAGAAACGACGGTACCTTCATTCAATTTTTCCTGGTTCTTCTCTGGAATGTAGATGCCGCTGGTGGTCTTGGTAGCAGGCTTCAATCTCTGCACCAACACTCTGTCGAACAAGGGCTTCAAGCTGTTAACGTTTTTCAAAAAGGACTGGTGTTAGTAGTTGCGGGGGCGGGCTTCACGGTGAACATACCATTGTGATTAGATACTTCGATGTAGAATAATTTTTCTCATTTAACTTGAGTAGAACTTTGTGGAACTTTCGGCTGTGCACGACCGACAGAACCCTTGCCACTACGTGAAAGGCGTAGATTCTGAGTGCTGGCAGCTGACTAGGTAAATTGGAACGGTATTCGAATTCGTGGCTCCATAATGTTTTAGTCTGCTCTTCACTTCGATTTTCTAGTCTACATTTTCACAATTTCTCAGTTTGGTTTACCAGTGAAGGTAGATAAATATCGACTGCGAAAAGTCAGGTTTCCCACAATTGCAAATATCAGAGCACCGTCACATACACAGAATGCGAATTATAATTGTATACTACGAATGTCCTTAACTGTATAGTCGAATTTTTGGTGTTTCTTGTTGGGTGAAACATGCAATAGTCTATAGACTTATATGCTAATTGAGGTAGCGATCGAGTGGCTCGCCAAGGATGTTCTCGATCACACGTACCAAGTCCTTCCTTACTTCCATCTCCACTTCCTCGTCGTCGTCCTCCAACAACTCCGCAATGTACGGAATAAACGTGGGCAAGTAGGACAACCACTGCTCTCCCATCTTCTGGAAGACAGCCTTCAACACGCGGATGGTCCAGATCTTGGTGTTCAGCGAATTTTCGTACTCGTTCGAGACGTAGCGAATCAAGCCGTGGACCAACTTTTCGTTGTACTCTTCCGACGACACGTTGGCAACGAAAAATGAGATTGCCTTCACAAGATGCTTGCCGATAGGCTCCTCGATATTACTCAACTGCGCCAAAAGAGGACCCATCATGCTGTCAAAGCGCGACTGGTGCGACCAGTAGTCGTCTTGGTCGTACTTGAAAGATGAGGCGACCGAATGCAAAATGATGCGGCGCAAGTTGATGTCCTCCAACGAGCCGTCAGCGAAGCGGGTCAACACACTGAGGGTAGGATCAAGCAAGTACGAGAAGTACGTGGTGATGATACTGCGCAAGTTGTCTTGCAACTTGTTGAAAAAGCGGAAAAAGGCCGCAAGGCGAACAGTCTCAGTGCTAGTCTCCGACAACGAGCCCTCACCGCTGACAGCCCAACGCACCAAGCTCGCGAACAATGGACGGAAGTTTTTGTCGTTCAATTTCATCACGTAGGCAAGGCCACACTGGTGCACAGAGCTCTCAATACTGTAGATGGTGTTGTCATTGAACTTCTCTTCATGCTCGCCGCGGAAGCTGAAAGACTTAATCAACCACTTCATGAACAACGACGACTGGCCGGTGGCAGCCTTCTTGTCCACGCTGTCGACGGAGTTTCTAACCGCACTAAGGTACAATCCCAAGTCCGCGGCATTGTCAAGGTCGTAGATGTTGTCATTAAGAGCCAACGTGCACAACGCTTGCAACACCTGACTCTTATCGATGTGCTCCACCACCAAAGTCAAAATGCTCGCTCTCACAGAGTTGTCGATCAAGTCACTCAACAAGGTGGCACGGATGATCTGCTTCAAGCTAGAAACCACGAACGCAGGCATCTTCTTCACGAGGCACGAAAAGAGCATCAACACCGAGCCTTGCAACAAGATGTTTTGCTCATGTTCATCGTCCTCTTCGTCGTCACTCTCGTCGTTCGCTTGTTCAGCAGTGCGTTCCCAGATCTTCAATGCTGGTGGCAAAATCTTGGGGAAGAAGCCAATGGACTTGACGCCCAAGATGTTGACCGTGCTCACAATCGCATTAAGAGACGAAACAACAATCTCCGGTTGCTCACTCAACAATCCACTGTCAGAGGTGATAACCTTCAAGGAACTCACCAAAAACTTACCATTTGCATTGGCAGAGATCTCTTGCGACATGGAGCCGAACTTGTTCACAATGACGGCAAAGGTATCCAAGTAGGCCTGGACCAACTCGGTGTTGTCGAACTTCTCAATACCGTTGACCAAAGCAGGCAACAATTGCTCCAATACAACAGCGTCGACATTGTCATCAATGCTGCTGCTATTGACTTCGTTTTCAAACCTGGTTCCTGCCAAGACTGCAAAATTCTTGGCCACCTTGATGGACATGGCGTCAGAAATGTCACTCAAGGACGTAAGAATCGACGACAAGTAGTGGCTCAAAGGCAACAAGTTCAACAAGCTCTTGAGCAGTTCGTACAATTCGTCCCCAATCGTTCTGACCGCAGGCTGGCGAGCGCAAGATTCTAAAGCGGACAAAATGAAAGAAGTGGACTTGTTGAAGCGTCTCAAGATCAATTCTTTTTCGTCCTCGGAGCTGTCGTTATCGAACAACACGAGAGCAACCTTCATTTTCAAAGAAATCACGTTGCTGGTGAACGACGACTCTTCGTCCAAAATCAACATCTGGTTGAAGAAGCTCAACATGCGTGCTTTGAGCTGAACCAACTCTTTCTCGGTCAAGGCCACAACCGAAGAGCCGTAAATTGAACGCGAGTTCAAGCTAGTGTACTCCTCAGAATCCTTTTCCAAAGCTTGCACAGGGATGGCGTCCCACAATTGGAAGAAATTATAGAAGCTCTCAATGCATTCGTCCGCACTGAAAGTCTTCAACAACGAGCCGACAAACTCCAACAAAGAGTTGCACTCGTGCACTTTACCCTTTGCCGCGTTGGTTGCGAATTGTTGGCCGATCAAGAACAAGATAGTGTGCAAGGACTCAGCACAGCCCAAAACCTTGATCAAAGACACAAAGAGCTTGACACGTCTGTGTCTGGGAATGTGCTGGAATGCAGTGATGAAACTGGTCAACAAAAATTCGATTTCGTTGCTGGCAGAGTCGGATGCAGAGGTGATGGCAGGCACGACTCTGGCGATGGTCTGTTGCAAAGCCGAGCTCGAGAACTCGTCATCTTGCCTGATAGTGTGAGCACCCATGAAGGTGAAGATTGGCATGACCGAGTGCAAAATGATCTCTGGAGCAAGCGAAGCCAACTCGGCAATAACAAGAAGCAAGCGATTCTGCACTTGAGGAGACTGCGAAAGGCGGATGGAGTTCACAATCAAGTCGGCTCTGATGTGGTTCGAGTCGAATTCCAACTTCCTCTTTGACGAGGTGTTTTTCATTTCCACGATGGTAAGCAACATGCACGTGGCCAAGGTCTCCTGAGCGTACAACACGGGCATCTTGCCATCGTTGCCTAAGTAATCCAAGTCCGTCAAGATCTTGAACAATGCTTGAAGCAAGTCGGGCGAGGCAAGAGCCAACGGCGCCGAGCGCAAACGGGACTCCAAAACGTCTAAAATCACAGAGAGTTTGCGCAAGTGCGTGGCTGCCATTGTGCTGATGTCGTCTCTTGCCATGTTCTTCTGAGTCGACGACAGCGATCTTCTTCTTCTTTTGGCGACACCCTGCTCTGGGATTTGCGTGACGATGTTCACCGTGCCCAACAAAGCCACCATCAGCAGGTTGGAGAAGTCAAGCGATTGCAAGACCTCGATAGGGTCGAACTCGAGGATCACGTCGGCGTCCTTCACCACCAAGTCCACCAACTCATTGCACACGCGCAAACGCAATTCGGGCTTGAGCGATGGGAAGAGTGCAATTAGCCTGTTCTTGGCGCTCACTTGCAACGAGCCCTCGGCAACAAGAGCGGACAAAAGCCAGTCCATCTCCTTGCCAACGCGCTTGTCGTTGGAGGTGTGGCCACCCACCATATTGACGAGATAAGGCTCGACGTCTGCGGCGTAGTCGACACCGCATGTCTTGGCATCGGCCACGAACTCCGCTCTCTTGGCGAAGTAGCTCTTCAAGTCGTCCACAAAGTAGAATCTATCTTCAGAGCCACCGCGGGAAAGGTTCTCAGCGGCCATGATCTTCCACACGCGCATCTTAAGCACGACGGGCCAGGAGGAAAGCGCCCACTGAGTGAGCACAAATGAACGGAGCAACACCGAACCGAACTTCTTCTGGCCGGACTTGGTGCTCTTGAAAAGCACGTCAAAGACCAACGAGTTGAGGCGCGCAGAGTCGACCTCGACGTCCTGGAGCACAGGGCTGTCCAAGATGGTTTCCAACATCGTGTTGGCGTCCTGGGGCGAGATGATATTGCGCTTGGCTGCGGGCACGTCGCGGTAGAGCTCGGTCTCCATGACCAAATTGCACTTGGCTTTCTTGCCTGTGAAGCTGCCGCTGCGGGTCTTGACCAACTGGAGCAACTGCAAGAACAGCTGGCGCACATGCTTGTTGGCGTCGGCCAACCCGAGCAAGAGCACGGGAACGAGCAAGTAGAAGTTGTCCTGGTTGTCGGCCGGAGGCACGCCCAAGAGGGCCTTGGCCCTGATCAGCGCCGATAAACGCACGTTGACAGGAACCGACGGCGTCAAGGCGAGGCGCAAGACGTACGAGAGGCGAGCATCGCGTGCGATTGCAATGCGTACGAACCGGTTCACCGCACTTATCTGCTCGTTGACCAGAAGGCCGCGGAGCGAGCTCAAAAGGACAGCTGTGAGCGCGGCGAAGTCGCTTGCGGAGTCGAAGAACGACGCAGTCTGAGACTTGTGTTTGGTGTACAACGCGGCGCGGGTGTCGTTAGTGGTCACGTCCATTTCGTCGTCCTCGAAGTCAGCGTCGTAGGCGGACTCGGCAACCGCGGACTCGCCCAACGTGTGCGAGAGCGCCATTTCCAAGTCGGGGAGCGACATGGAGCTGCGCTCCAAGACGGAAAGGAGGCGCGTGCGGTCGTGGGCGAGAAGCTGCTTGAAGGTGGTGACCAGGGCAGCACGCAAGTGCTCCGAGTCGAGCGAGGCCACGAGTTTGGCGGCGACGGAGTCGAAAAGGAAGCTCGACTCGGTCACGTCGAGCTGCGGCAACACGGCCGAGGCGTCCACGCCGCTGTTGGTGCGGTCGACAAAGTAGAAGAACAAGAACTTGGTGAGACAGAAGTTGTCCTGGCGGAGCGAGTCGAACACGGTGTCGTCGCTCAAGAGCACGGGCACGGGGACCGCGCCGAAGATGTTGGCGTCCGCAGGCAAGTCGGGCTCGTTGTAGAAGTTCCACAACTGCCCCATCACAATGAGGGTCTGTCTATGCAAAGGAGGCGCGAAGGCCGCCTCATCGGCGACGATGGCGCGCGAGAGCGTGAACACGAGGTCGTCCGTCAAAGGCACAAGCGACGCCAACACGGAGATGACCGCGTAGATGGTGGTCTTGACGTCGGTCGCCAACGTGGCCAGGTAGCGGAAGTCGCGCGGCTGGAGGAAGGCGCTTGCGGCCTCCAACACCACGGGGATGTAGTCGCTGTTGAGCGTGGCGAGGTCGCGCGTGTGCGAGGCCAATGTCTGCACGGTGTTGGCCAAGTAGAACACCAACTGCTCCTTGTAGACGGTCTGATGGCGCAACAGCGACACAATGTACTCCGAGTACAAGCGGAAAAGCGCCGGGTCGTTGCGGAAGCACTTCAACACGGACGCGGCCGGAGGCAGCTTGAGCAGCTCCTTGAACGGGAGGAGCGGCGAGAAGATGTGCGGCCACAGGTCCTTGGGAATCACATTCATGAAGCGGCCAAACACGGGCTGCGCGTGGTACGGCAACGCGGCCAACAACAACAATTCGGGGTTGTGGATGTTGATGTGGTAGCGGCGCACCAACCACTCCAACGCCTTGAGCGCAGGGCCCAACCCGTAGTAGGGTGCAATCATGTTGACGAACGCATCCAAGTTCTGCTGCACGCCGGCCAACACCTCTTTGGTCTGCACGTTGCGGTCGAAGTTGATGCTTGTTTCCGAGAAGAGCGTGCCCCAGAAGCGGGCGAAACGGGAGTCGATTTGCTCGAGCTCGGTAAGCCCTTCGCATCCGATCTGGTAGATGTAGTCGTAGTCCTGGGCGCCGGCGACTTTGGCGTCGAAGATGAGCGAGCGCAGGTGGATCTTGGCCCTGCTCTTCCTGTCCAAGGCCACCGAGGCATTTTTCTCGCCGATGGCCTTAAGCTGCTGGGATAAAGAGCTCATGGTGAAAAATGAGATGAGCCTGCACGGAGCGATGAGTACTACATCGCGAAACGCTCTCCACTTAAACCTTTGCACTCTCCACTTAAGAAGCCTTCTCGCTACTTGAGCAGAGATTTATTGGCATTGAATACGGGCTGCTTCGATTCGTACCGTGCGAGGTGGGAGAATTCAGTCGGCATTTATTCCCGGCAATGTACTACGTAGTGGCCCAAGACGAATAGCTCCCATGGCCCAAGGCTATTCTCAGTGTACTGAATTGTTTATGTGAACGTTATGCAAAGTATGGACAGTAGCATCGTGCTAGTCTCGCACCAGTAATCGCACCAGTTCATGGCATCGCTCAGAGCATTGTGCACTCTACACCAAATTGCATGGCGTTCTGGCAAATTGGATGCCGCACTGGCAAATTGCAATGGCGTGCTGGATAGCCAGCGTTGATGGCTACGATCACTCGCTTAGATAAACCGCTCTTTTGGCCTTGTCGCACGCATAGTGTGTTGAGCTAGAGAAAACGGAAATCCGAAACCCTCGCCGAAGCCTGCTCGACATTTCGGCCGCTTTGGTCATTGCGCTCGATAAGCAAATTTATCGGTAGCGCGGCTGCCCGAATGCGGAACCTGCAACTGCGCTCGGACAATCATAGCCGAGACGGATACTGCCACTTTGAACGCGCAAAACCTGTGGTCCTGCTTGGCGACGTCACGCCTACTGCAACGAAATAAGCGGCGAGCGGCTGCCCCAAAGGTCACGTTTCCTAAATGCCGCAGCCCCACATTTCGCCCTCTCGCCCAGCTCGCGGACGACTGCTGCGTCGCGGAAAATTGCTCATCGCATAACGGTTATGTGACAAACGCCGTGGCAGGACAGATACGCCGCATACAGGACGCTGGAAACTTCTCTCATTCGATCGTTAAGGGTCTGCACGGTGAGGTGGCTTGGGCTGATAGCGCGCGTAGATTTGGCTCTCTTCCAAGGTTTCTGAGTCGGGGGCCATGGGCAAAAGAGGGGGAACTTTGGAATAGAACTTTGGAATGGTGACAGGCGAAAAAGAAACGGCCGGAGAAGCTTAAGTGCGACTACGGCATCGCACAGTAGTGTGGGGTAGAGAGGGACACAGCAAAAGAGAAACTTGAGCTTCCTGCACTATGCGTAACGAGCCAGCTTATCATTTAAGGGCCCGTTCCGCAACATAATTTTTCACCAGGCCCCATCTCTAGACTCCAGTCCTAATACACAGACTTGCACGACTGCTTGACTCTACTTCTTGCGACTGCTTGACTACGACTTGATAATCTGTCCTCAGTGAAATATTCAGCATGGTCGACTTGAAAGCGACCTCGTCCAGGCCCAGCATCTACCGCTCCAACAGCGGGTACGTGGACTTTGAGATCTCCAACGCCAGAATCCTCAATGTCGACGAGAAAGGAAACGTGGTGTCCGAGAACAACTCGGTGATGTCCTTCCACGAGGAAGAGTTGAAGAAGGGCTTGAAGAACAGGCACATCCAGTTGATTGCGTTGGGTGGAGCCATTGGCACGGGTCTTTTCGTGGGCTCGGGCCTTGCGTTGAGTCAGACGGGCCCGGCGCCCCTCTTCATGTCCTACATCATCTTGTCAGCGGTGGTTTGGTTCGTCATGAACATGTTGGCCGAGATGGCCACATTCTTGCCCTTGCCCGGAGCCGGAGCACAGCAGTTTATCAACGATTTCACGGATCCTTCCATTGGTTTCGCCATGGGCTACAACTACTGGTACGGCTTCTCGATTTTGGTGGCTGCCGAGGTGGTGGCCGCAGCCATCGTCATTCAGTACTGGACCACCAAGGTGCACATTGCCGTGTGGATTTCCATCTTGCTCGCAGCCATTCTCGCGTTGAACATGTGTCCCGTCAAGTACTACGGAGAGGCCGAGTTCTACTTCGCGGGCATCAAGTTGATCGCCATCACGGGCTTGATCATTTTGGGTGTGGTGTTGTTCTTTGGCGGTGGTCCCTCGCACGACCGCCTTGGATTCAGATACTGGAAGCACGGAAATGCGTTCAAAGAGCACTTGACGGGCGGGTCCACGGGCCGTTTTCTTTCCGTGTGGACCGCCATCATCAAGGCCGGCTACTCGTTCATCATGAGTCCTGAGTTGATTGTTGCGTGCTCGGGTGAGGTGACCAACCCACGTCGCTCGTTGCCCAGATGCGCCAACCAGTTTATCTACAGATTGGCCTTCTTCTACATCTTGGGCTCGTTGGTCATTGGTGTCATCGCAGACTCCAACAGCTCGCTGCTCACGTCCGGCACCGGCAATGCGTCGGCGTCGCCTTTCGTGCTCGGCATCCAGAACGCCGGTATTCCCGTTTTGAACCACATCATCAACGCCGTCATCTTGACCTCGGCCGCTTCTGCGGGCAACTCCTTCTGCTACGCCGGCTCCAGAACCTTGTACTCGCTTGCGCGCAAGGGCTTGGCCCCACGGGTGTTCACCACCGTCAACAGATTGGGTGTTCCATACTACTGTGTGTTGGTCACTTTTGCCGTTGCCTGCTTGTCGTACTTGAACGTGTCGAGCTCCTCCGCCCAGGTTTTCACCTGGTTCTCCAACATCACCACCATTTCAGGCTTCATTTCTTGGATCTTTGTTGCCTTTGCCTACCTCAGATGGAGAAAGGGCATTGTCGCGCAGCAGTTGGAAGAGAGACTCACCTACAGAACAGCTTTCCAGCCCTTTGGCGCGTACTTTGTCATCGTGTTCATTTCCATCATCACCATCACCAACGGTTACGCCGTGTTCTTTGACTTCAATATCGCGGACTTCTTGGCTGCCTACATCACCATTCCAATTGTCCTTGCGCTTTATATCGCCCACAGAGCCTACTCTATGATTGTTCACAAGAGAACAAGATGGCTCACTCCACCTATCGAGTTTGACTTCAGCAAATTGGACTTGGTCGAGGCAGAGGAGAGTGCTGCTCCGGTGAGAATTCCCAAGAACAGGTGGGAGAAAATCTGGTTCTCCATCAGCTAGATGTAGAAATATTCAACAATTAATAATGTATCACTGCTTTCACTAAGACGACATCATAGTATTTGGGATCATCATTCGCTGCTTACTTCGGTTACAAAGCAAAAAAGAATGGACGAGTCCGGAGTCGAACCGGAGACCTTTCGCATGCTAAGCGAACGCGCTACCAACTACGCCACACGCCCTGTGAAGAAGAATGGTCCCTAGCGGGATCGAACCGCTGATCTCGGCGTTATTAGCACCACGCCTTAACCAACTGGGCCAAGGGACCTTTCTTGTTTTGAAACTTCCTTGTGTTTGTGTTGAAGTACAGGATGTGCAAAGTAAGTCCTGGGCTGTTTATGTGGGATTATTTCATTCCCAGGAAGCTTCCCTTTTTAATACTTTGATATTCCACTCTCTGTGTAACTCGTTGTTTTTACAGTGCAGTTTTATACTTTATTTTGCAGCTGAATGCGACTAACTCTGCAAATTTGCATACCCCACAAGACTGACCAGAAGCGAAAAACCAAAGAAATATGCAGCAAATCTCTGATATCATCTACGTATGCCAGTGCTGGTTTATCTTATAACCTTGTTTTCGCCCAATTCTTCGTCGGTCATTATCCGTAGCTTCCATAATAACCTGTCCATTGTAACCGCTTTAGATGATAATAAAAATACACCCTATACGTCGCTTTGTACGCGCTCATCACAATAACCCAACAATTGACTTGCTTTGTTCACTCTGTCTGTCTCAATCCGGCCTCCCTCCGTTCATTGAGCGGCACGGCTAACAATTGTTGCAGCAGGCTTGGCTCTATCTCCATAGTTAACGTGCAGGATAGCCGTATAATAGTTGGCACGAAGCACTGGTAGCTCAAGTATACGCTCTAGACAATATGGCCAAGCTTCATATAGATTCCCTCGGGTCTTGGACCCAGGAGTTTTCCGCAGACATCAACACGCAATTGGGCAGCTCAATTCTCGCGACATACAATGCCGAGGAAGCGCTTATCAATAGGGCAACGGCCATCAAAAACACCACCAAGGTGTTCAACACCAGCGTTTCTACGGAAGGTGCACCGGTGACCAACCAGAAATCGTGTGGAAGTTGCTGGCTCTTCGCAAGCGGCAATGTTTTGCGTCTCAAGGTGATGGAGAAGTTGAGTGTGAAGGAGTTCCAGTTCTCGCAGAGCTACTGGCTCTTCTACGACAAGTTGGAGAAGTGTAACTTTTTCTTGGAGAAGTTCTACGAGAACATTGACTCGTCGGAATCCGAGACGGTGGACTCTAGGCTTAATCAGTTTTTGTTGGATGATCCTACGTGTGACGGTGGCCAGTTCGACATGTTCGTGAATGTGGTAGAGAAGTACGGGATGGTGCCGCACGACTTGTACCCCGAAGCTTACCTGGCCACTGCTTCGCGGACGTTGAACTTCTTGCTCAAGACGAAGTTGCGAGAGTTTGCGGAGGACTTGAGGGCTGCGAAAAACGCTGGAACGGGCCTCACCAGCGTGCTTCCACCCATGCAGCGCGAGGTGTACCGCTTGTTGGTGATGTTCTTAGGCCAGCCACCGCTTCCCAACGAGCAGTTGACGTGGGACTGGAAGGACAAGAACGACAAGGTCGATACGTTGAAGTTCACGCCCTTGGAGTTCTACCACGACACAGTTGGTGTGCCATTGACCTCGTGGGTGTCACTCCTCAATGACCCGCGAAACGAGTACGACACGATTGTCAAGATCGACAAGTTGGGTAACGTTGTAGGGGCCAAAGAGGTAGCGTACTTGAATGTTGATATCGATGCGCTAGCGCAGTACGCTGTCGAGCGCATCAAAAGCGACAACGCCGTGTTCTTCGGGACCCACACGCCAATCTACATGGACAAGAAGCGTGGCATCATGGACCAGAAGCTCTTCAATTACTCGCTTGTGGGGTTCCACACCAAACAGAGCAAGGCCAGCCGCATCCAGTTCAAGCAGTCGCTCATGACCCACGCCATGGTTTTGACTGCTGTGCACCTAGACGAAAGTGGCAAGCCGGTTCGCTGGCGTGTGGAGAACTCGTGGGGTAAGGACTCGGGCCAAAATGGCTACTACACCATGGACCACCAATACTTCAAGGACTACGTCTATCAGGTTGTGGTTCCGAAGGAGAAATTGTCTGCGGAGCACCAGACGATTTGGGACAAGGGAGAGAAAACCGTGGTCTTACCGCCATGGGATCCCATGGGAGCGTTAGCGATCTTTGCCAACAAGACGGCTACTGCGCACATATAACAGGTAAGAGATCGAGAGCATAGCTTGTTAGTCGCAGCTACCTTTTACAGGCTCAGAGAATTAGAGAAGGCTTAATCGTTTCGCCCAAAGTGGATTGAGCTTCTATATTCGTTCTCGTTCAGAATGGTAGTCTGAGCTAGTCTTTCGTCGCAGGTAACCCAAGATGACTGGTCACCTTAGGGCTTATCCGCATGAGAGTTGGAGCAACCAAGAAGCGCCGATACCCTCTTATTCAATGAATAAATTCAATTCTACATTTGTATTCTTAGAAATGTCACTCAATTACTGTTGCACAGGTTTGGGTATGGAGACCAGTCCAAACTACCGATGTCTGTTACCCGCACCTCGCTGGGTATAAAAGTTTTCACGCAGTAAAATTTACCTACACCAACCAAATGTATGTACCTCGAGACATTACGCTGATGATAAAACACACAGACCTGATCTGAAGAGCTTGCTCTTTTGCAGAAAATCGTTATTGCCTTTTTAGCTGATGTGATGTTCCCGGACACTAACTAACATAATAGAACGACTACGAATGGCTGTCACGACTGGAAGCCATATCTTCCACATCTCTCCACCTCTCTCGCACACGGAAGCCTGGCATTCCTTGTGCAAAGCTTCTCTCGATTTGCCAACTGGCCTGTAACGAACTCGACTCAGAACTCGACTCGACTTGTAACATTCTCGACCTGTGACGGACTCGACCTGTAACGGACTCGAACTGTGACGGACTCGATTTGTAACGAAGTCGACTTGTAACAGCTCTGCGCATAAAACTTTGAAGTCCTTGGGGTTCTCACTGCTCGTACTTTCAAAATTTCATGCTGCACTCACCATCTGCTATTCTAGCTCAAGCTGCTGGAGACCATGTCGGTGTGATCTGTTGCACTTGCTTTCTAGCAGAACTCGTTCTTGTGTATGTTTTCGTGAGTATGAGACAGTTCTTGCCTTGTGAAGCTCCAGTTTGCCTGACAATTTTGAAGCCGAGTTTCAGGTCCCTCCGAATTCCAACGCTTAAACCGAACATTACAGAAGGTACTAGTGTACCGGGGTTACTGCGTGTACATGTATATTACTGAGTTTACTTCTTGGCAGTCAATCTTCTCAAGTAGAAGGCCAACTCGTCGCCCTCCAAGATGTAGCCGTCACATCTGCCGGATTGGCCGGGTCTGGACGAAATGCAAGCGTACAACTTACCAGCAGAGAACTGGTGCTCGACAGCATTCTCAATGGCAGCGGCGCCGGCTCTGGAAGCCAACTTTCTCTCCACCTTCTTGGATCTCTTGACCTCCTCCTCGGTGTGGGACTTCTTGCCCAAGGTCTTACCGTAGTGGGTCTCGAACCACTGTCTGAAAGGAGTGGCGTCGATCTGCACAATAGCAGACTTGGTCAAGGTGTTGGTTCTCACCAACTCGTTGTTGGAGGGGTGGTAGACCACGGTAGTGATTCTGGTCTTCTTGGCAACGCCCTCGGAAGCCCACGAGAAGTTACCGGTCTCGACTCTCAAGGCTCTGAACTTCTTGTTGCCACCTCTGGATCTCACAGTGTGGATTCTCTTGGCACCGATCTTGGTGTTGGCGGGCTGACGGCCCAACTCAAACTTTCTCTTCTTTCTGAACTGGGCTCTTTTGGCACCGGTGGCAGCACGCTTGTGGCGAGAGTCTCTAGAAATACCCATGTCTGAAGTTAGTACGGAGCGGGAGGTAGAGAAGACTTTTGGACTTCAGGCAGGGAACTGGAACGGATGCACTTCGGGAGGGAAGCAGGAATGGATGGATGCCTTTAGGAAAGATGCGAGCGATGCCGATTGATAGACTTGTCTTCAAGTTTGTGTGTTGAGTACATACTTTTTGGTTACTGTCTAGTAGTAAAGAAAAAGATTTTCAGTGAGCTTCCAGGTAAAAATTTTCGCACCGGCGGGGCCTGCACGGGGCCGCTCGCTGTTGCAGGAGGCACGGGTGCAGAAGCGCGCACGTGACGTGTGCTCGCGCGCCGGCACACAAGGCCGCGACCCGCGGGACGGGCGGGGACGCGCACAGGTGACACTAGGGCGCGCGCCCTAGAAACGCCGCCCGGCGTGGCGCATCTTGACAATTTTTTAGATTCGGATAAACCTGCCTCCAACGCGGCAGCGCAGCACATCCTGCACCGCGGCATTCCTGCGAGTTTCTTTTCTCTATATTTTCTGTGATTTATTCTCAGCATCGTGCATATTTGCGCTCCTCTGTTGGTGAAGCGGGCGATCTGCACAAGCTCGGGCTTTACAGCGTCTACCCTAAGCCAGATCGGGTTTATCAACGTAACTGGCCTGACCGTACATGCACGAGCAGGGGCGTTTATTCTTTAATCCGCCTGCGGCGGCATCACACCACCGGCGGCACTTTTGTTTTGAAACGATTTACCCCTCGTTGAGCGCTAGGGCCTTAAAGAAGGTTCTGATGCGGTACGTCATGCGGGCAGCGTGAGCGTGCTTCCTATGCACGCACCGCTACCAACGGCGGGTCACGTGCAGCGCACCTAAAAGTCTTCTCACGCATCGCTCATCTTCAACATGGAGACCATCTACGATGAGATCGAGATCGAGGACTTCACGTACGATCCCGTGACCCAGCTCTTCCAGTATCCGTGTCCGTGCGGCGACAAGTTTGCCATCGCGATCGACGACCTTCGAGACGGCGAGGACATTGCGGTGTGCCCCAGCTGTTCTTTGATGGTGCGAGTCATCTTCGAGCCCGAAGACCTCGAGGAGTTTGAAGAGGCGTGAGCCACCGACGCATACACCAACACACCTACACACCTACAACACTCCAACACTCCAACACTCCAACAACTACGACACATCGACACACTTTAAGAGCCAGGACTGAGCAAGGCGATACCTAGTGAGAGTCTACGCAAAGGCTTGTCACGACACACGACACAAAATACAAAACACCAAATGGCATGATCCTACAATCGGATGATAACGCCAGCACGGCCGATCCGAGGGCCAAGTCCCAATCCGGGGTGGCACCACCGGTATCAGTGGATAGAGGCTGTGCGAGAACAATCGGCGGGCGAGGCCAGCTCGGAGGAACGTCGATCGCTGCCGATTCTTCTATGCTCACAATATGTAGATACTTGCATGGAGGCAGGTCGGGCGCAAAGCCACAGGCACATAGACAACGGTATTCCCGGCCGGTACCTCCAGCGACTAGTAGCGTCGGGCGTTAGCCAGGCTTATCTCCGCGCGAGCCAGCCACGGTGGGAATAGGGTATAGGAACAAACAGACTGCACAAGCAGGCAGGCATCACTGCACGCTGTAGACGTCGCCCGCAAAAGTTCGCAAAAAGTCCCTGCAAAAAGCACGGCAATTGGCGTGCGAAGGTCCGCGAAAGTTGCGAACTCCCCAAAGGCGGGCTACCCCCCCAGCGGCACTGGCCGACAGTGCATGCGGGCAAACGCAGAACGGCCAGGGGCAGCACATGCAGCGATGTTTCTGTGGCGTCGGCCCAGCATACGCACGCGTAGCAACACGGCGTATCGCGTGGAGAAGGCGAGGGCACGGCGGCATGGCGAGCCAATTGTTGATGCAGATTCGTTGAAAGAACGATGCATGTTAATCTTTATCTACAGACCTCGGTTAAAGTTGGAGGATTGCGGGCGTGTGCATTGTGCGGATACACACAAAATCTGCACGCGAACGTCGCCGCCACGCAAGCCCATCCACAAAGGGCGCGGCAGGCGACGCCGAGGGGGCGCCGCGGACGAAAGGCTATCCCGATCGGGAACTTGCCCATGGCTGCGCCGTGCGTTAGCGCAATCTGTATCTGTTAGCGCACGCCGGCGGGTGGTCGTCGTGCACGGAGGCCGGTTTCGGCGCAGAATTTAGCCCACAATCGGTTTGGGGTCGCCGTTTCTCGCCATTGTACCACCCACCTCAGATCAAAGTCGGGCGTGCATACCGCAGCGTGCATACCGAGGAGCGGCCACCGCGGCCGGAACTGGTGGCACTTCGATCGCTGTAGGGTCGGATCGGCCCAAGCCGCTCCCAACGTGGCCCCGCAACACGATGGTGGGTGGCCCCCCACGAGTGCCCGCAGCCAAGGCCAGTTGGCTACACTCCTGCGGGTGCGCGAAGCAGCAAGTGCAGCAGGCCGACCCGGCACAAACCCTCCCACCAGCCCCCACGCCCTGACCACTCTGGCGCCAGTGCATGGAAAGCCGGTTACGAGCGCGCGTCCTCGGACGCACCAGTGCAGAATCGGACAAGTGATATGTGCAGATGTGCTGCCGAAGGAACCGTTTAAATTACTCTTCTCGACATGGCCCAGTCCATATTATATAGCTGTGGTTTCCCAACCGTCGCCCGGTCCTCCTACACCACCCACCCCGTCCATACGGCCGCACACCCCGTCCTCACGGCCGCACACCCCACCACACCACGCACATCCACTGATCCGTGCGTCCTTCCCCCGCCTAACGTGTACCCTCCTCCGACCGCCGCCAGGCCCTCCATCCAAATGAAAACGTTGATGGCCCCCACCATGAACACACACCCGGTCGCCAACTTCGCCCCCACGCCGCACCCAGACAACGAGCCGCGCCTGAAGCGCCTGCTGCAGACGGCGCCCGTGCGCCGGGGCCCCTGGTCGCCCGAGGAAGACCGCAAGCTCATGGAGATTATCCACCTCTACGGCCCGCTGAACTGGGTTCGCATCTCCAACCTGTTGGGCAGCCGGTCTCCCAAGCAGTGCCGCGAGCGCTACCACCAGAACCTCAAGCCCCTGCTCAACCGCAACCCCATCACGTTTGAGGAGGGCCTCTTGATCGAGCAGCTTGTGGCCAAGCATGGCAAGAAGTGGGCCGAGATTGCGCGCCACCTCACGGGCCGCCTGGACAATGCCATCAAGAACTGGTGGAACGGCGGTGCCAACCGCCGGCGCCGGGCGCTGCAGGTGTTGCCTCCGCTGCAGCAATCCCAGCAGCAGCAGGTTGCGCCGCTCCCACACGCACAGCCGCATGCACAGCATCTACTGAGCGACGCGCGCAGCCGAGAGAACTCGGTTGTAGGGGTGTTGCTGCACCCCGTGCTGCAAGTCCCCAAAGTGGCGCACTTCCCCAAGATCGCCTTCAACACGTCCATGTTCGGCGAAGATGTGCCCGGACACACGCTGCCGGCGCTGGCGCACGGCTTCGCTGAGCCGATGGGCGTGCCTCGCCTGGCGCTGCTCGACCACCCGCAGCTTGCGTTCAACTCCCGCGAGAACCGCAGACACAGCGCCATTCCAGGCGCCTACGCACACGTGCTGACGCTGCCTGCGTTGTACGTGCACCTGGCGTCGTCGCTGCACCCCAACTCGGGCGGCAGCTCCGAGCACCTGCCGCTGCTGTTGGCCAGCCGCAACAACTCGGTGGGATATGTGCCTGCGCTG
Organism: Helenozyma rhizophorensis; assembly: GCA_030573355.1. Classification (NCBI taxonomy): domain Eukaryota; kingdom Fungi; phylum Ascomycota; class Pichiomycetes; order Serinales; family Metschnikowiaceae; genus Helenozyma; species Helenozyma rhizophorensis. The sequence continues at coordinate 68,271 of JAJMDD010000039.1, forward strand.
GCGGGATCGTCCGTGCAGCCGCTGCGCCGGCCATCGCTTGCGCCCGACTTGTTTCCTAATCCGTTGGCGGGCGCCGACAAGCGCCACTCGCAGGGCCTGTTCACGCTGCCCGCCAAGCTGGGCATCCCGCTGTTCCGCAACCTCGTCAAGAGTATTGGCGTCGACGACAAGGAGCGCATGCGCGTGTCCAACATCATCGACTGATTGCGCACCCGAAAGATACCGAATAATAGCTGGAGAGAGACGAGAGAGACCTGCAAGCGGTGCACATGCTAGGTTATGGTTCCAACGGGAATTGTCCTGTCACGTTCATTTCGAATCGGCCCACACGTCTGGGCCTAATTGCGGCTGCCGAGCCTGGAGCTCTGGGTCTCGTCTCGTACTCAAGAACACATTGGCCTGCTGGCCTCATTGCACCTCGGTGCTGTACTACTAGAACTGTAATCTACAGCTGTAATTTGAGAGTTGTAGATACACGAATTGTCTCGCCCGTCCTCCCAGGCCACTAGACGGTTCTAAGCTATCGACTAGACGGTTCCAAGCCATGCCACTAGACGGTTCCAAGCCATGCTACTAGACGGTTGTCCAAGCCACGCTCTTGACGGAAATGACACTTCGAAACTCCGTCGGCATGTTGTCTGTCGGCAAAGTGGATAACCGGGCCTGAGCAGTTCTCGACTACCGTGCATCAGGGACTATCTTAGCGCTTGGAAAACACCCGTTGTGAGCCCACTCTACTCTCATGCTCAGCGCCAAACTGTGTCATCAACCTGCTCTGCAGCCTCTCGCTGACCATCTCCTAGATCGATCGGCTTTCCCGCGAGCATACCTCCTTTTTTCACATGGCCCCGGTAGACGAGGGGGACACTGTGTGCTACTTTTCGCGTGCGGTGGTGATGCATGGAAGCGAGATGTATCTCGCTTAATCGATGCGCCCAACCAAGGAAGTTTGCTCGCATGGCGACTTCGATGCAGCCAGCGTCACGAAAAAGATTTTCCGACCCTAAGTCCGTGTTCTCCTCTCTGGTGGCGTGTGTGCTCAATTTCTAGCGTTATGAACTGGGCGTCTTAGCCGAGGTGCAACTAGAGTTCGGGTGCTTCCGCTTTGGTAACAAGCGAGGTGCATTGTTGCGAGGAGTTGGGCGTCGTCTCATACTGCCCGCAAAATAGAAGCCTAGCTAAGGGGTACGGGGTCACACCTGGAATTTGGAACTGGCGTCAGAGGCGGCGGTCGGCATCTGCCTCATTCGGCCGCGTCTGGAGCAGCCATCTCTAATTCCAAAGTCGTCGCCGTGGAACCAGCGTGCATTCTCCGATGCAACCGGGTCCCAAAGCTCATGACTCTCGGGGATCTCCTTCGGTTAGCCACAACCATAGCAGTAACCTCGCTGCTGCGGTGTTGCGAACCTTGTGCCAAGAATTTTGACGCAACGAATAATTAGCTACGAGTGATTTGTCTTTAGTCGGTGCATGCAATCTTGGTGAAATCTCACCGTGTACGCTTCATCCTACCCTTCGAGGCGGGGTCGACTAACATGGACGAATGCAACTTAGTGGTGCCTGGTGCGCACGGCTGAATTCTCGGAACGCACGACAACGTACGGCAACGAGGTACGGCAACGGGCGCAGCGCTTCCTGTTCAAGCGTTGGCAAAGTTAAAGTGGTCGGTGCAGAACCAACGCTTTCACGAATTCACCACCGCCTGCCTCGATTGCAAGGCGTAGCACGTGCTTGAGGCGCTAAGAATATGTCATGCGTTCTTTGCAGCCAGCCCGCATCAAACAAACAAGGGGCGGCAAGCGGCGGCTGAAATTGCCGTCTGCAAGTCTTCCAACAAGTGCATGCATGGAAATATACAAGCTCGAAATGACTAACCTTCTAGGTTTGATCCGCCTCGCACGCCCAAGATGCAGCGTTCCGAGAGCAACAAAGGCAACAAGTAGCGCCAAGCCACTTTTCCGAGGCTCTGCCAGTGCTACAATGCTATTTAGCTCCAGATGGAGATTTCCCTCGCGCCTTGCCGTCTTGTCGCTGGAGCAAATCGCAAATCGGCACCCCGCTGCAGCTGCATAAGCATCTGCATCGAACAACCGCGCACCCGTGCACCACCAACATCGCTACATGCTACCTCTTCTCGTTGTACACAACACGGTTCTCGTCTTCGACCTAGATCACGTGAAAGCATTGCGCCGTCTTGGTGTGGTGGGTGTGCTCGTAGGAACGCTACCGAAGGCTCCGCAGCAAAATGTTTTCTTGGGGCTTCCTCTCCAACTCAGTGCATATGAAGCGATATGGCTAGTTGACATGGGCCACGCCGTGCTAGTCGATAGCGCCAAGTATCATGCTGGAGTGGAAAAGTCCTCGCATGTTTTGCAGGTTCTGGGCTCTTCTCAGTACGCGGTGACCCACGATACGGCTTCGGTGCCTATCACTGATGACATGGTCATCGATCGTCAGAGTTTCATTGACAGACAGGGAAACAACCGCGACTTCGCCGACAATTACGCCTCTTTCTCGTTCCTACGTTCGAAGGGATACTACCTCATGCCGGGCCTCCGGTTTGGAGGGGTGTTCGTGGCTTACCCAGGAGACCCGTTGCAGTTCCACTCGCATTTGATCGTCAGAACGGTCTGCAACGACGAAAAAATTAATCTCCTCGACTTGGTCTCTAGTGGCAGACTCGCGACGGCGGTGAAGAAAGCGTGGGTGCTCATTGAAAAGCCAAAGACGGAGTCTGTGTCGCAAGAACAGGGCGGAACTTCGCCTCTGCCCAAGGCTTACTCGATCGAATGGGCGGGCTTTGGCTGAGACTGACGAGACTACCATAAGGAGCACTTACATGTTTAAATAAGAACTTGCGGGTATAGCTAGTCTCGCCGTGACAGCTACCATTCAAGTCCAAAGTACAGTGAGATGCTCAAGTCTTTGTGTCGTGCTGTATGGCTCAGTCATACGTTCGTACAATTTCATGGTATTAAGTAAATAAGTGCATACGGCATAGTCATTAACGATAATCAATCTTCGGTTCAGTATCGAATCATTCAGTGTTCGATCATTCAGCCATTCAGTATTCGAAAAGATTCTCAACCCCGGCATCAGCATACGCCGACCAGTCGGCCTCCTCAAGGTCCTTGTACTCCTCGTTGTCCAGGACAATCTCCCCGTCCTTGCTCACAACGGCCCGCTTATACTCGAACAGAAGCGTGGGTCCCGTGATCTGTGTTTTGTAGTTTGTGTTGAGCTCGCCATCACCGAAGTTGCCCAGGCTGCGGATATGGAAATTCGACTTTCCGCTTTGCGTCACCGTCTCCGCCCTAGTCTTCTTTCCGCCAATAAGCAAGGTCGTCAACTTGGTGTTGACGATGTTGAACGCCAAGTCCAACCCCTCATCGGAACGCGTTTCGCTTAAACTGAACACAAGCGGGTACACCACCTCAAGCAGGTACTCGTGAATGGTCTCCTCTTCGTCGTTGTCGTACAAAGAAAAGCCTTTCTCTGCCACACCGCGGTGCACGTACCTCGAAGTTCTGCCCAGTTTCAAGTACAGCTGAACATTTTCCTCTGTGCTTTGAGCGAGGTTCGACACAGTGACATTGAGCGTTTCCCCGTTTTTCAACTCCAACTCGAGCAATGAGTATGCCTTCACCGAGAAGAATCCACGAGTGCTTTGGACCAAAGTCCCAACGTACGGAATTGCTGCGGAATGTTCGCTAGCCTCGTCTTGATGGTCGATGTCGAGAAGTTTGCCCGAGGCATGCTTGACATCGGCGTTCTCGTACGTCAACAAATTGGCACTGGTGATCCAATCGCGCCCAATGCCAGAGCTGGTGCCGTCCACCTCGTCGTATGCGTTGTCTACAGTTATCTCCAAGGTGTGGTCGCCAGATTCCCAAAGAAGAGGCAACAAGCTGGAAATGTCGAGATCCACACTGGGCAAATCGAACGCATTAGTAGCGACAACGGGGCTCCACAATGTGGGAGAGTAGCCACCGGTGAAAATGAAGGGCTGGGGAGGTTGCGAAGCGATTTTCTTGCCATCCAACCACACACTCACGAAACGGAGCGGACCATGGCCTAAATACCTGTACCCTTCTTTCTGGAACACATCCTTGTACTGGTCCAACACATTCGAGTACCAAAATTCCTCTTGGGCGTTTCCACTTGTGAAGACAGCCACCTTTAAGCGCGTAGTGTTACGCGACACTTGAGGCAAGGAAAGAGACACTTTGTCTGGAAGGTACTTCAAAGGGATCTTGTTTGACGACTCTTTCACCAACGGAATCACCTTGTCTGCCGGTCTGCGGTTGTCGAAATACTTGTACTTCTCAGCTGGACCGTTCACTTCATCATCACCGTTCTCGGAGTTCTCGACGGCAACGACACTTTGCCCATCACTTTCGTAGGAGTTGGACTCTGGCCAGTCCTCAGTTTCCAAGTAGTGCAACTTTTCGTTGTTGTAGAAGTCGGCGTACAATTCGACATGGAACTTGCCCGTCAACCTGCGTGTGACCACGTTGTCCAATTGAAAAACCACTCTTGCGTCATGTTTGAATAGAGCAAGATAGTTCGACACATCCTTTTTGTATGTGGAGAACACATCTCTCGAGCCCGGCTCAGCAGTTGATGTTCTCCAGATCTCCGCCCCTCCAACGTACAAATGGGCCAACCGGTCATACTGCACTCCACTAACAGAGGTGTTCAATGTCAAGACAACGCGGTCAAATTTGACATCTGGAATGCGGAGTTTCCCCACACTTGGATGGCCCCAGTTGTCAAATACGTGGTCAACTAGTTTGACTGAATGGACTGGTAGCCCATAAGACTTCCGAGGCACATATGGGTATCCTACACTAATGACCTCGTATTGTTCACTAGCCAGAGACTCAAAGTTGTTCAAGGGGTCACCATAGTCAACGTAGCCTTGGTGTGGCGTATGAGGCTCCACCTCAATTGAGGGACAGGAGTACGAGAAGCACATGTAGAGCACAATTCCAATTCCTATCCACAACCAACTGCTCCTCGCACCTGCTTTGGGCTTTTTTGGCTCTTGCCATTTTCTTTCCCCACACTTTTGTTCCTCTTCCTCACCTTGCTTCTCGTCCCAGAAGCCTGTTTTTTCATCAATTGATTCGCTCGAATCAGGAGAAGGTTCACGGCTGTTGCCGTACTTGAGTCTGTTCCAAACAGAGAGGTCTCGAGCCATGTGTAAACTCATCTTGGCAAGAAGGCTTGGTTGTGGTGATTGCGAATATGCCTACATGCAAAACTATGAGACTAGTTAAACTATAATGTCAGGAAACTGGTCCTCAGCCACCTGCAGGTCGCGGATGTAGGCAAGCGTACGTTGAAAGAACGCCTCTATCTGGCGAAGAAGCCGTGCTTCCTGGTCATCTTCAACCTTCAACAGCTCGTCACGGAAGTTGCTCAAATTCGTGCGGATCAAATCGATAAGTCCATTGACATACCGCAGGTCCACAAGCCAGTTGCCGTACACACTAAAAATGAGGCACCTGTTCAAGATCTCCACGAAGAGCTTCAACAGCAAGTACGGGTCCATGCATGAGTCTGCCACACGTAGCGATTTCTGGAGACATTCCAACACACGCTTCGCGTCACGGTAGAGTAGCGGCTTTTCCGTGTCTTCTTCTTCGTTCGCTTGTTCCACGTCAGCTTCAGCTTTCTCCTCACCTTCGTTTTCTTTAGCGGCTACTGTAGGCGAGGGCCCATCAATCCACAAATCACACCACCACCAGAGGTGGGCACAGTAGTACACAGAACGGCATTGGTCTTGCTTTTTGAGGAGCTTTGACCCGTACAAGGTGATCTTAGTGATCAAACTTTCGTAGTTTTCCTTGTTGAAGTAACGCAGATGCGACAAGCGGTTTGCAATTTCGAGAATCGATTGGTACGAGCCCGCTCCGCCCATAGATTCGTGAGGATTGATCGTCTGCCTTGGTAAGTTGCTTAAGACCATGCTTTCTTCAAAGACGACGAAACACTGGTTGAACAATTCGTACGCGATCGTTTCATGCTGTAACTGGTCTGCTGTGGAAGCCAAATTGAGATAGAGCTTCAATGCAAGCTCTGCATTGAACTGCTGGTTCTTTTGGTAGAGCTCGTCGATAACAACAGAGATTGTTTTGAAGTTGCTAGTGATCATCAACTCCACTTGATCCGATGACTCGGCAGACATCCTGATCTTTTTATAGCCTGCAATGCGTAAGATGTTCGTCATTCTCAGAATGAGTGTGGGGTAGAGAAACACAACGTTGCCGGGATTTTTGCTCAAATACTTCTTCTTCACGAAGAGAAGGTTGTTCAAGGTCTTGAAGTAATCCGGGTGCTCGACCAAATGAAGGGTCTTGCTGACCTTCTCTTGCATTTCCAAGAATGCTTCAGTGATATGCTTTTCTCCGCCTTCAATCTCAATTGCCTTCAAAACGCCCAAGTCCTTGGATGTACTCAAACGCGAATCAGAATCCATTATGAGCACCATTAGGTACTTGTAAATGTCATCTATTTCGTCCGGAGTGGTCAAATACTCTCGTTCTTCATTCGAAAGTAACTTGTCTGCAATTTCTGATGCAATTTGTTTTTGGATACTGACATTTGTCACCTTGTTGAACAACTCGTAGAAGAACGACAACTGCAACAAGCGCTTGGTAGAAGAGAAGTGTTGCACAGGAGTGATCAACAAGTCCTTCCACAAAGATTGGTTGTCGTCCGACGAGTCATCCGTATTGTTCCCACCGAGCACACCGGTAGCAAACTTGTATATCTTGTCTAAGTTCTCGTAATTATCAGGGTCGAAAGTGAGGGAAAGTTTGATAAGCGATTGCAAGATGGAGCAATATTCCTCTGCTGGCAATTCGGGCTGGGCTTCCTGCAAATTTTCATAGAAAGTCCAAAAGGATTCGAATATGGCTTTGATGGGTAGTTGAGTTGCCTTAGAACTCAGCTCGTCCACCTGCAAATTCTCGGTGTCGTTCGCCAAGTCCGACTCATACTTGTGGAATGTAACGAACCGGTCGACCAAAGTACTTACAAGCTCCGATTTCTTCAACAAAGGATGCAACTTCAAAAACACATCGTTGAGCAAACTATCCAAGGTCAAAAAGTGGAAATCGTCGGGGAAGATCTGGATCAAAACGTCGATCAAGTAGCTCTGGGCCAAATGGTCACGGCACTGTATTATCTGCTCGGTGATGGTTGGAAAGATGTTATCTCTGTAGAACTCGACACTAGAATATGACTCGCTCTTAAAATCATCGATCACTTGTGAAAGCCGCACCAAGTTGGAGCCCACGAGGATCTTAAGTTCCTTTCTCTCTTGGTAGCGTAACTCCCGCTCGCTGGAGTGGCCCTGATGCTGCAACCGAACCCAGAGCTTGTTCATTTCGATGAAGTTGACCACCAAAAAATCAACTGTTTCGGTGAAGTCCTCCGTTGTAGCCAAAGGGAACAAATTCTTCGTCCGCTGAGACAAGTAGTGACGCAAGAACAAGCCCCGGATAGGATGTTGCACGCCTCTGCACATTTCCAACATATCCTTCATGATGTCCTTAGTGGCAGTGTCATTTGCTGACATGTACGTTGTGCCAATGACAATCATCATGTATAGTCTGGGTATGATGTTGCCCAGGTACTGGACCAACTCATACAAATCGGTGAGGAATGGGGAATTCTTGTTCTTGGCCTGCTTCGACTTGTGTGATTGAAGCAAGTACGCAGACAAGCTCTCCAACGAGTCGAAAACGGCCATGTATAATTCGTAGTACTCTTTAGGAGACAACTGTGAGGTTCTCAACTCATTAAGGAAGTTGGAGCAATGTTTGAGCGCGGGCAAAAGGTGGCCCTCACCCAAACTGTCCCTCATCAACTTGGATTCGTGCCGGATATTTGCAAGGCATCCTTGCACGATCGAATTGTCGGGCATCTTGGTGTTGCCAGTTAACTACTAAGATAATGCGAGATATAGCCGGGCGTGCGCGGCTCAAAATAACTGCCTCTGGGGCAGAGTATCACAGTAACAGGGTGTATCGATAAAATTTGACAGCTTGGCCACGTTTTCAAAAGTTGCCCGTTGGTAAATTTAGATTCATTATAAGCGGGCGATACAATGCGGTTAGATGTCACGATGTATCAACGATCAGAGTGCGGAAACGTCGATCATCACGTTCCAGACTTCCGAGGGAGAAATCCGATCGTCATCGACCGATATTTAACGTTTGTGCAACATTGTGCTGCACGGCTACATAGATCTTCATAACTCACGTTAAATCTACATGCAATCATATAATTAAGATCTCGAGAACTTGCTCAAGTCGTTGATGACCATGCCCGAGATGGCGGCAGACATCATGGTCGCAATGAAACCACTGAACAATGCAGAAGTGATGGTTCTCGCAATGTCCGCAGCTCTCTTGCCTTTACTCAAGGTGTTCAAGACTCCCAAGGTGATACCCATGGATCCAAGATTAGCGAAGCCGCAAAGAGCGTAGGTCGCAATCAAATTTCCTCTATCGGACAACTCATTGTATGGTGCTGTGTCGATCAACATGGTGTAGGCAACATACTCATTCTGGATGAACTTTGTCGCAATCAACTCAGAGATGTGGAAGATTTCGCTTCTGGGCACACCAAGCAAAAAGGTAAGAGGGTAGAAAATGTATGCGAAGATCAAGTTCAAGGTCAACGCGCCGATGTTCCAGAATTTGCCGAACCAGGTCAAAATACCGTTGATCAATGCGATAAGAGCAATGATACACAAACATTGCACCAACATGGTGGCGGCAGTGAAGAGACCCAAGTTGGCACCTTCAGAGAAGGCTTGCAACACGTTTTGAGGCTTCTTGTTTTTGTCCGTTTCAGCGCCTTCCATGTCCTCAGCGAACTTCACTGTACCCTGCGATAAAGGCACCTCAGTCTCGGGGTATCTCATCTTTGAAACTGCAATGGAGGCTGGAATAGACATGACACACGAAGAAACCAATGCCTGTGCGCTCAAACCCAAACCGATGTAGCCGACCAAAACGGCACCAGAAATGGTGGAGAAACCAGAGGTCATGACCTGATGCAATTCGGCCATGGTCAAGTAGGGCAACAAGTCCTTAATCAAAATAGCGGATTCACCAATACCAATGAAAGGCGATGCAGAGGCAGTGATGGCCTCCGCACCAGAAATTCTCAATGTCCAGAAGAAAAAGTGGGCAAACTTGGTGATGAACCACTGAATGATACCGTAGTAGTAGAAAATGTGAACAAACGCCACAAAGAACACAACGGCAGGCAACACAGTAAAGAAGAACTGGCCCAACTGAGAGACTTCAGTGGTGGTCAAAAAGGCCACACCGTCCTTGGCAAAGCCCAAGAGCTCTCTGGCCAAAGTCGAGATGAAATTAAAGAAGTCGTAACCGGCATCCGTTCTCAAGACGAAGAGGGAAATGATAAACTGCATCAAAACACCTCCGATGACAGCGTTCCAGTTGATACAGCTTCTATTTCTGGAGGTTGCGAACAAGCCGGCAATAGAGCAGACCAATCCGAAGAACGAGATCGCTCTGTCTTCTCTCTTGGAATACTCGGACTCTGCAGAAACAAAGGTGCCGACAAGAATCACAGCAAGCGTAATGAAACCTCCCGCAAGCAATCTGTATGTTCTCGTGGGGAGCAACTTTCCATAGACAACATCACAGCCAGCATTCCAGACTTTCTGAACATGACCAAGAATAACCACCAAAATCTTGGTGTGCCAGGTAATCAATCTCACCATCAACATACCCCAAAACACCGTGGGGATCAACCACTTCTTTCTGTGCTTGTCCTGAATGACGATGGACAACCACCATGCTGTGAAGAAGCATCCCAAAAAGACATGGATCACAATCTTGTACCAGGGATACCTGATTTTGAACCGCTTCCAATGGCTCAAGTTCGACGAAGGTGCAGCGGACTGAGAGTCCTCAATAGTGGACTCAAGATTCTTCTTGTCCTTCTCGGAGCTCGATTCTTCCAAGGAAATGCGTTGCACCTCGAAGTCAGCGGAAGCCGTCATGATCAGTTGAGACACTAGGAGTAGTGGAGAGAATCGGCGCAGTTATATCTCGCAGATAAACGCCTGGAAGCTCACGAGACAACGAAAAAAGAAACTGGGCGCCAAGTTCTGCATTTTGCAACTCCTCCATCGCGCGGCTCTCCGCATACTGTTGATAGCGGCTCTTCTAGTCCGTGACCAAGAGCGGGGTAACAATAGCAAAGATTTACCAAGTGCTCCACATCCTGGGCTCGTCACAGAAGGCTCGTGGTGAGCATTGATTGCTAGCTAAGTGGGATGCCCTGAAGAAATCAATCGCCGTGCAGATGCGCCAATACGACAAGTAATTCTATTCGGACTATTGTGCACGCACCCCTCAGGTGACAGCCAGCTTATCATGCATGAAGTCCTTTTCACCCAAATGTCTTGGCTCGAAAGCATACCACGTGCCGAGCACAACCGACCCGTAAAGACTGCTTTCACGCTCGGAAAGGAACGTCAACTAACTTCGCTTCTTACATTAGCTGCGTCCGACTAAAACGGCCTTATCAGAAGCGATGAGCACGGAAAATCTCGTTCGGCTTCGGTGCAGGTTGTACGTCCGCGGTGCACTCACGCGGCGTTTCAAATGCCTTTTCCATATCGCAGTCCTAGATACTGTGCGCTCCCTTATCATTTCGGTATTTGTCTTGGCTCTCTGCAACGTAGCGCGAATCAATTTCGTTGCTTAGACCCATGAGCGTTTTCATGACTGCCTCGGTAGTGCCGATAAGAGGCCGGATAACCAAAACAGGCGATGATTTGACGATGGAAGCAGCCAGCTGCTGGAAGTTGTCCGCAGCCTTTAGGTCTTTCTTCAAATGACCGAATTGTTTTTTAGTGCTGTTCAAGTTGCGTCCCAAAGACTTGTACGCGGAGACAAGACCCTCTTTAGCGTTCACCGGTGGGTTCGAGTAGAGACTCAGCACCTTCTCCATATCTTCTTCCTCTGTGAACTTTTCCTCCTCATTGATGCTATTTTCACCAGGGCTGTCCGATTTACTAGCAGCATCGAAGACCAAGATGGAGGACTGCAATTGGTCGATATCCAGATCGCTATCATCCTGCATCTCATCTATACCTGCAATGGAGTAGAGCTTCCTGCTAGAGTAGGGATCTTTTTCAATATCGGCGGTTCTCTTCAACATGTGTGACGTTTCAAGCAAATTGTTTTTGCTGTGACTTTTGATTTTCTTTGTGTCTTTTTTGCTCTCGGCTTTCTTGGGCCTCCTGCCCGAGGTTCCTTCCCCGCCAAAGTACTCCTCCAGATTCTCGAGTATGACTTGCGTTCCTGACGCAAGCTTTACTCCAAGTTTGAGGAGCTCGTAGCTAGTTGTCTTGGCGAACGATTTGGTGCCCTTTTGGATGCTTCTTATCAAACGGCCATCTTTCTTGTACTCCTTAACTGGAATTGCAACTAGGTCTTTCACCCCTCCGCCAATATTCACAATAGATCTCACGGGGGCCAACCCCGACAAGAGTCCCGTAAGCTGGTGCTTTTGAATATAGGGGGCGTAAACTTTCAGTAATGCAGAACCTAATTTCGGGAAGCCTAGTAAGCCATACACCACTGCTTTCTGAAGGGAGATATCCGAACCATCCAAGATGAAGAAATTGACGAATTCTGCGTTATTGCCTGCTCTAATGCCAGCGTAGTCAACCGATTTCGGTTTGTAATCGAAGCGGATCCTCAACGGGTCGATGACAAGTTTCTGAATGAAAACTGCTTCATCCACCGGCAAATGAAACCGTGAGTCCCTGAAGTCAAAAAAGCGAGTCAAAAATCCCAAAGTGTCCTGATCAACATGTAGCCTCACGGGTAGAACTTTGATATCAATAATCACCTCTGAGTAAGACAATCGGGGGTCGGGTCTCACATTTAGCATGGTGAGTTTCAACATGCTGGTTCCAATTTCTCTTTCTCCAAGAATGCTCATGTATGTCAAAAGCTTATTCCACGTTGACGACGGCACGTTGTCGTATATATCTATGGTGTCAAGTAGGACCTCGACTTTGTTCACTTTCTCAACATTCAAATCCTGAGGTGTCGGATCAAAACGTGGATCCCGACTTGTATAATTAGTGACATTGACTTCCACATTTTTCAAATCAACTAAAATCTTATGTATGCGTGATCTGTTTAGCTTGAGATCCTTGTAGTGCTTTTCAACGTTCACGTTCGTATGAGCTCCGCTCGCTTCCGTCGTTGAGTTGTGATCGGCCTCGCCCTTCAGATCGAATTGAACTTGAGAATTAATCGTGTCGACAAGTTCAGCTGCATTTCCGTTTGTGGGCATGGATATATGGATTGACTCGAAGAGCAACTCAGAAAAATCGTTCAAGTTTTCATCTTCGTCTTTGTGATCTTCGACTAGTACGCTTGCATCGTAATCATTTGAAGACAGTTTGCGGGGCGTCTCGTCAATATCCTGAGTCGAGAAACTTACCTTCTTTTCAGAATTATTCGCTTTTACCTGAACCGAATCTTCCGTCAAATTTTGCTTCTTCTCAAAATGCTGAGCCGCTCGAAGTTCCAATGACTTCACTGCTTTGCGCAATGACTTCCTTGTCTGCTTCCAATCATACCCATCATAGAGGTATATTTTCGTTTTTGAAAGGTTGACATTTAAGCTGAACGGAAATATGTTCACGACAGTAGATTTCAACTTTTCGGAAAAATGATCCTCAACAAGTAACAAACTGGGGTCAATTTCCGAAGATGAGTCATCAATGGTGAGCTTACTAATACTCGCACTAAGTTTAGACTCAGGCAACTGTGGCTCATCATAATACTCGTCAACAATGAAAAACTCCTCACTGGGAGCTCTGGACTTCTTCAATGGCTCAGAATGCGCGGTGTCAGCGACCAGTTGGTTCTTGGATTCCGGCTGCAAATTCAGATTCGCAGCGTGATCTTTTGCAGCAAGTGAAGCCAACTGATTTAAGATATCATCTGGGAGATGGAATCCCTCCTCTACCTTTGTCTTAACCTTGTCTTCAGTTTTGAAAACCACCGGTGATTTCAAATCATTGATGGTTTGCAATAATGTGTGAGCGGAGTCCGCGCATAAATCAATTTGGTGTTCGTCAGAATTGATCTTCAAATCAACAAGCGAGAGATTACCTCTTATGCCTGATTGCTCATTGCGTCTTTTCACTTCTGCAATATCCGTATTGACCGTGATACCTAGGTGAGCTGTGTTAATCTGACCTATGTTCACGTACCCTGTAGTGGACAAGATATTGTAAACGCTCAGCGGATTATGAGACGAAGGAGATACTTTTGCGTTTCTTGTGTCATCGATCAAGAATAGAGACACGTCCCTGAAAGAGCTCTTGATATAAAACTGCTCCCTGCTTGAGGTGAAATCCATGCTGCCTGCGCTTATTCCAACGCAGATTTTACTCGGTAGTCTCCCTGGGGCCAAGCCAAGAACGAACTCGCTAAAAGTTACTCGCAAATCGGACTTTTTGCTTGCTTTACTAGTGCCGCTAGGAGCAACATGTGCAAACTCCTCGGCATTGTGTCCCTGCGAGATATTCTTTTCAAATAATTGCAACCAATGTGTATAGTATTCAACCTTGAACCAGCGCGCGACAAGATCAATGGAAGAACTTTTCTCATTAGATTTTTGTGTAAATAGTATCATAGGAAGGCTCGAGTCAGTGTGCTGTTCAAGAGGCTCAAGCAACACCTCTTTGATATCCTTGAAGATGCGATGAATGCTCACTGAAAGAGTGAATCCATGAAGATTATTGCCGTGTTTGTAGAACTCAATTCGCTTCGCGAGAATGCTCAAATCTCCAAAACGCTTAAAGACGTCGCAAATAGAAAAATCAATCAGCGCGAGAGCAATTCTTATTGACGCATGAAGGGGACTTTGATCTGAAAACATCATTGATTTAGAAGGCGTGGTTTTCAAACGCCTCAAACGACCTTGGTTGGAGTAAATGGAGGCAGCAAGCGTGGCAGAAGATTGCGGTTTTGAGATCGGATACCTATTGTCCTTGAATGCAGAAGATAGTGAGTTGATCTTTCGGTCAAGCCCCAGAAAGCGAGACAAAAAAGAGGCAACGCTTTTTGAGATTGTGACCAATGTTGCAAAATTTGTGGAACCTTTGATCTTTCCGCAGGTGAGTGTGGCAGAACTGACCAAAGGAGACTGACGGGGAATGGAATGGGGAGTCTTCTGCTGGTAGACCTGGAAATCTTGCGGGGATAATTTCAATGAAATGGACGGTATCGTCATGAATTGTGCAATGTCATCTGCAACTATGGATGAAAGGATAATGCGTTGTATGGAAAGTTGTGCTTGTTGCTTATTGAACGAGATGGGGAAGATGACTGCCTTCAAAGCAGTAATGGTCAGCAAATTCAAGGTCAAATTGAGGGATGATGTCTGAAGTATGAACTGACTCTCTGGCAGTTCCGCCTTGGCGACCGTAGATTTCCCCGCTAAGGTATCCTTGAGCTTCCCCATACTAGACAAGTCAGCAAGCATACCAGTGAGAGACTCCAGCACGGTGGATACGGAGGTTGCAAAGTTGACCAAATACTGAAGAGACGACAAGTCGAGATTGCAGATGGCGGGTTTCGATAAGAGCGCCGTGAGTTCCAATAAACCTCCCTCCTCGACTTTCTGGAAGCACTCAAAGCGTAGCTCCGCTTTGGCCTGGTTGTTTGCCGGCTCCTGCTCAAAATGAAATACTTCTCGAACGTCATTGTTGCTGTACTGCAAGATTTTGAACACCTCCACGCCTCCGTATACGAGATGCTCGCTTTTCTGCTTGATGTTTAGGTTGGAAAGCACGACGCTGATGTCGTCATCTGTGGACGCAAACGTTCCCTGCAGCGTAATCGCCGACGTGAGGCTGAGCTCGAATTCGGCCACATGAAGGCCACTGAAAAACGCAGACGCTGGCGTTTCTTCCATCTCCTCGTCGGGCTCATCGTCCGAGATGTCGTACTCAGGAAAACGGTCATTTCGCCGCGTTGCCAGCTTCTGCTTTCGAAGTTGGTGGTTTTCCAACTTAACCATCTTGGCGATGCTGTTGAAGATCAAGGAAGCGGTGGGCATCAAGGGCACGGCCGCTACACGAACCGTACCCACATCGATAACCACATCCAGTGCGGGTGCAAGGCCCTCGAACGTCACGGCAATGTTGTCGATGTGCAACATCACCGCTTCCTTCTCGGGCAAAGATGGTGCTGCCGCGTTTGCCTGTCCGCCCAAGGTGTTGGACGTGGCGCTCATGTAGATGGAGCTGGCTTCTTCGTGTGTGAACACCATGCTGTCCATAAGCTCGTCGCCGTAGCCTGAATCTTCCTCCTCCTCTTCTTCGTCCTCAGAAACGGCCGAGCTGCCAGGGGCAGAAGCCGCCCCTTTGGGCCGGTGGCCCGCGTTCACGTGCGGTTTTGTGGTTGATGCCTTGATGCCCTTGATCGTGAGCGTGCGCACGCCGTTCGTGGACGAGAAGTAGACCTCCTCCACCAGCACCGTGATGTCGGCTGGCTCCGATATGAATTTGATCTTGATGTCTCGCACGGTCACCTGGAGCCGCAGCAACGCGATCTCTACTGCACGCCCCATCACGCCGCCAAGCGCAGACGACTTTCGCGACGAATTTGAAGAGACCGAGGCCGAGCGACTCGTCTTGCTCCGCAGGCGCAACAGCGCGTCCGCGTCCGAGTCGGAGTCCGAGTCTATGGCACTGCCGCCCGAAGTGGCATCACCAGGCGCCTTCTTGTCTAGGTCATCGTCGAACATCACCGTGTTGGCCAATTCGGCCGTGCTCTGGGCCAACAGAAACAGCATGTCGCTGGTTTGGAGGTTGTCGATGTTGGGCGCTATCACGAGCTCTACGCCCAGGACGTTGAGGTTGACTCCGCCCACCACGCCCCCGCTAAGGTCGACGTTGCGGAGTTTGCCGTAGCGAAGGTTGCATCCGGGGAGCTTGCCCACCTTCTCTGGGTCGATGGACACATCCCGCAAGTGGATGTTGTTGAGAGACACCTCCTCTAGGTTGGGAAGGTCGATTTCCGAGAAGAGCGAAAGCTGCTGTAGAATGTAGAGGAGAAGCCTCTTTTGGAGGTTCTGCGGCATCCAGTTCGAGTACATCTCGACTATGTAGGTATTTGTGGCGGAGTTGCGCTCTGAAGGGCGTTGCTAGGTAGTTGATCTGGGGTACCTCTGTGCAGAGAGATAAGCGCGATAGCACTGTGGCACAACATCCAACTCTCTTTACAACACTTATCTGACGAAATCTTAGCAACGCTAATAAATCTGCTACGTAGAGATCACTTGGTAGGTTGTGAAGGTCACCTGTTTCGCTGTGAAGTTCACTTTGTAGAGCTGTGCACGTTGTATGAATGTGAGGCTGAGATTTGCTCTATTCCAAGCACAGAACTGTCGCACCATACGTGGCAGAGAGTGTCCGGGTCTGGTGTTGCTCTAATTCTATGATTTAGGATGCTTCAACGTCTATTGTCTCTGCGACCGCCAGCAATGCCAAACGGCCGCGGTATCCACTGTTGGTGAGCCTCAAAGAAAGAGTCCGTGCGCTGCCTCTTCTGCAGTCGAGACTCGGGCCGTTCGGGCTCCGTTGACAGCTCCAAAAGGTCGTCAAGCAGCGGGGGCAACGCAAACACTTTCTTCGTTTGGCCAGTCAACACCTCGTTCACTGTGGCTGCGACCACGCTGTCTCGGTCCAAGAGCGTGAGGCCGTTCTTGAGGGCAACCTCGAGGTCTGCACGCGATTCGAACGTTTGGTGCAGCAGGAATGGAAACATTCCCCCCAAGAGCTGCGGTATCAACATGCGCAACCACAGTTGAGCCAAGTCCGCGTCATACGTCCCTGTGATCAAGGCAAATACCACCTTCGTCACAAAAGACGGCGGAAGGCCCTCTAGCAACGGCTTGTAAAGGAGCTGAAGAGAGCCAAACGGTTTCGGGGCCATCATGTGCTTGGCCAGCAAGAGCGTCGTAAGAAGCTCGGCGGACCGTGTCGCCGGCATCTGCACTATTCTGACCACCATGTCCTCGACACTTGGCCTTGCCTCGACCGAGCCCAGTTTTCTGCTGCTCTTGTACTGCTTGAGGAGCGTGGCGCACAGTGTCACATGAGCAGTGACGATCGGAGTACGTTTGCGCTCACGCTCCAACGCTGCCCAGTAGTTCTCGTAGAGCCACACCAATGCCCTGTCGGCCAACCTGCGTAGAATGACCAACAGCGGTAGCAGCTCGTGCGTGGCTGCATGGCGGAGCTCAACGAACGAATGAGGCAAGCCGATGGACTTTGCCAAAGTCAGAAGCGCCGCAGCAACCCCGCCCTGTTGGTACGGGTCGAGCGTGCCGTTCACAAAGCGAACAAGGGCCATTGAGTAGGCGCATCGCAGTGCGAAAGCGTTCTGGGCGGTCTGGTCTTGGAGTTGGGCAGACACGATGAGGCTGGTGGAGTCGACCCCATGCGGGAGTTTTCCGCGAGCGTGGAGAAGCTCGACCTTTGCGACGGCAAGGGAGAGCGACTCAGGTGTGGCATCTTCGTAGAAGAGCCGTCGTAGTTCGAAGAGGTCGCTTTGGTATTTGTAGGCCGAGATCATCACCAGATATGCGCGCACTCATTTCACGATGAGATAACAGCCAACAAGAGGCACAGAGAACTCGACCATACCTAGAGCATACCGACTTGAAGACTTGAATAGGACTTGAGCACTTGATGTAGAGTCGGGAAGAGCAAGGCAGTAAGAAAGTTTGTGGAGCACAACGTAGGTAGAGAGTGGAAGCAGCTTGAAAGTGTAAGTAGAAGCGGTAGAGCTAGGCAGTAAGTAGAGAGTGGAATCAGGCGGTATTCAAAGCAATGAAAAAATTATCACCAGAGGAAGAACAATGCTTGGAGTGCTCGGCAAGCGAATGCTTGTGCAAGTTGTCTATTAACGTTCGGCCAACATGTGGGTCAAGAGCTCGCTCTCCTCGTACGAGAGCTCGCGCTTGCCCGGCTGTTCGTAGGGGAACTTTGCCGTCATCAACGGTCGCGTGTCCTTGGACGGCTGCCCGAACGCGCTGTCCCACGAGATCATCAACACGCCCAACAACACGCCCACCAAGCCGATCACCACCCACAACAACTGGCGCACGCTCATGATGCCGCTGGCGAGAAGCGTGTTGAAGGCCAAGTCGTTGATCAAGTTGACCAAGTTGTACACGAGAAAGCAGAGCGGGTACAAGATGGCGGTCAGGATGTGCGAGAGGCCGAGGTTGAACGCCACGAGCTGCATCGCCACGATGCCGAGCGTCACCACCAAGAGCACCACCGAGATCACGTACGTCGACAGGCTCTTGGGCGTCTCGCGCTCCAACACCGTCTTCACGAGCACGTCCACCACCAGCTTCGCAAAGAGAAACGTGTGCGCCGTGAGCGTGCCCGAGATGATGCCGTACAACACGCCCTGGATGAAGACGTGCCGCGCCACCGGGTCTGCGCTGTGGCGCAGCGACCGGCGCGTCCGCCTCATGGGCCGCAGCTCGACGGTCTTTGTCGAGAGCTGCCAGTTGATGCGCACGAGCACGGCCATGGCCACGAAGCTGAAGATCCACCACGTGAGGAAGCCCGGGCGCGAGAACTTCTCGAGGAGCACGCGGAACCGCTCGTCGGTGCCGATGTTGCGCGGCGGCTCGCTGCCGGACCCGTTGTAGGCGATGGTGAACGCCCCAAGCGCAATCACCACGGTGCCAAACGCCAACTTGCGCGTGAAGTGCTCGCCCGGCAAGAGGAGGCAGCTGAGGATGGAGTTGAAGATGAGGCCGATGCTCTGCAACGGCGAGAGGATGATCAACGGGAGCGTGGTGAGCTGCACCAACGACCCGAACACGTTGGCCACGATGAACAAGAGAAAGCCCACGAGCCAGAGGTTGCGCTTGTGGAGGTGTGTGTGGCGGTGGTCGAGCAGCACGGCGCTTTCTCGTCGCAGGTGGAGCACGGACTCGTCGTTGAGGCTCGAGAGCGGGATCATGTGCGATTTCCGCTGTAGCGTGATGCCTAGCGACTGCACGGCGGACAGTAGCACGGCGGCGGTGCAGCCCCACGCAACGGCAGACATCTATGCAACGGAGGTGACTGTAAGGTGAAGGGAGGTGCCTGTAAGGTGAAGGGAGAAGGTGACGGAGAGTGCTCGCGGAGTTCCGAGAGGTGGTCAAGAATGTCACACTTCAGCTCAACAGATCTGTAAGATCCTGTGAAGCAGCAGCAGATGGATGTGTAGTGGATGGCACTTGGATGTGGCCCGACGTGGTGCAGTTCGATCTGTTCGTTGAACTTGTTGGGCGAAGGTACTGGGCAGTAGGTGTTGAGGTGCTGGCAAGTTCGTAAGGAGAGTGATTCTCGTGTGCAGAAGTGAGCTAGTGTTTCTCGTAAGGCTTCAGGACCGTGAGCTTCGATGTGTTGGCGTTTGTGGCCCAATGAAGATAAAAGTACTGATGGTACATGCAGATCAGGAATCGCACAGTGGTACGGCGGTACGGTGCGGCTGAGCAAGGGTGCTGATAAGAGAGAGACAATTTATGGACGGAATCGGAGGATCCAGCCGAGAGGAACTTCAACGTGACGGCGAAATGAGAAGACTCGGGTAGGCCGAGTCATAAGCCAAGGCAGCCCTACTCATACTAGGCACGGCGCGTTGTTTGGATACACGCATCAACATACCTAGGTGAAGCAGAGAAGCAGACAACGTTCTTGTCGAGTAGATTGGACTGATCCGTGGATCTCGTGATCGGCCTCGTTGACCGTGATCTCGTTGATCGGTCCAGACCGAGATAGTCAGCCTGAACTTAGGGGTAGACACCAACAGACTCTCCCTTCTTGTACTCAATCGCCAACTTCCTTAAATACGTACTCGCAGATTCGCTTCCACCTAAGCTTCGCGTACAGCCTTCACGTACAGCTTCTTTCACTTCTCATTCACCTTCAAGGTACATACTTCTCAAGGTTCTCGCACCTTCATAGAGCACCCCACAACTCATCTTCTCCATACTTCATCCTCCACACTTACCGCCACAACTTCTGCCAAGCTCTCGGCATGCCCATACTTCTCGGTAGGCTCCTCACATTCCCTTTACACGACATACCTGCGCCCATTCAAGCATCGCACTTCGTTACGTCGTAACACAACTTCATATGCTGGCCCTGTCATTGAACAAAGAACTCGCGGCTATCGTCGAAAGTCTTTGCGGCTCCTACCACGAGGTCGTGCTCGGTCTCGCCACGCTCGACCTGCTCCTTCTAGCTCTCGTTCCGCTGCTAAGAAAGCACCAAAGCACTGGAGTGCTGGATCCCCCGCTAGCGTCGCTAGTTTCGTCGCAGGACAACTTCCAGTTCAACCTTGTGTCCGCGCTCATCCAGGCGTACCGCACGTTTGACGCCAACCCGGGCCAAGTGGAGGAGGACCAGCTCCGGCTCGCGAACCACCTTCTCCAGGGCTTGCTACTCATCCACCCCGAGCTGCGGCGGCTCTTTGCACGCAAGAGCGCCATGCTGTTGATGCTCCTGTTTCTCGACCCGAAGCACGCGCTCCACCTGCTCGACGTGTGCACGTCGTTCGTGTCGCTCCTCGTGCCGATGCTCCTCAAGAACGTGCGCAACATGCGCGTGTTCGAGGCGTGTGGCGGCTGCCTGCTCGTGATCCGCCAGTTGCAGTTTGTGCCCGACGAGGACAGCGGGCAGAAGCAGACGTTGTACTTCAAGGTGATTGAGTTTTTGATCTTCTACTTGACCGACGAGACCCCGCTCCACGATCTTCCCGAGAACGCAGACCAGCCCACGCTCACCATCGGCGAGAAGGCGGACTTGTTCCGGCCCGACTTCCCGGGCATCAACGACCTCATCGACCACTTACGCGACTTGCGTCCTCTCTAGCATTGACATCCACTTCCACGTGAGTCCAGGTCAATACAGGCCAATACAGGTATATCCAGTGATACCTTGTGCCCAAGTTTCACTTTACCAATAACTATATAAGCCGAGGTGCTCTCTTCGCCTCCATGAGCCTCAGTTGAAGTCGAACTCAGCTTGAAGTACTCAGATTGAAAGGTCCGATCGTCGACCTCCCTCGGCTTGATAGGTACTCATGGACCATACGACTTCCAATTGTTGACCCTACTTTAATTGAGTTGAGTGTCCCTACTTTTGGCTCTTCTCATGTCCAGCTCTAATCTCTAATGCTGCGCACATCAATACATCTCACCTACTACATCAGATACAGGGCCCTGCCCTACGCGTCACTCTCCAATTCTTCTTGGCTCTCCTTCGTTTATCGCATTTGCTCGTTTATTCCTGTGCTCGTTGTAACTGTTACGGTACTCGGCCTCCTAATCGACTCGTACTGCTCGCTATGTACACTCACATGGAGTACCTTCAAAAGTGCTTCTACGCCGCCACAGGCTGGAACGAGGACAACATCTTCGCCAACACGCTCGCAACGTCCAATGCGCTTCTTGATTTCAAGCTCCCTACGGGCGCAAAGCTCGAGGTCTCCTCCCAAGCAACTCCCCACCTGACGTCCTCCATGACTCTTTCTAACCACGGCTCCGTGAACGGCTCGCTAGCCTACCTCTACCTGAGTGTTCCTCTCAGAAATACCATGGGCACCAAAGACGTGTCGCTCCAGGACGCAATTGCGGGGTTTCGCATCATTGAACCGCATCTTCCCAGCAAGTGGCAGCACCCCAAGACATCCAACTCGTGCTCGCTTGTTTACGGCCGCATGTACTTCCCCGGAACTGCGCTCGAAGCCATGGTCATCAAGCGGATTTCCTCTTCGGTGCAGCTTCTCATCAAATGCATCAATAACCCCAACCTCTACAAGAGCGGAACCATGATCGTGTATCTACAAGAGAACGCCCCGCGCTTCTCACGCGAGTACATCTACTCGACCAACGAGGCCCTCTTTGGCTTTCGCTGCTTGTACAATTTTGGACGCCTGAAAACGGTGGTGACCTTCCCCAAGTTCGACAACTCGGTGGTGTCTCTTGGTGCAGAGTTGTGGTATGCTGCGCTGACCATGAGTCCGGGTCTTTCCACCGCTTTTCGCTATTCCACGAGGTCGACCTCTACCGGCAAGCCGCTCACCATGACGCTCTCGTGTAATCCCATTCTAGGGCATGTGTCGTCCACTTATAACGTCAAGACGTCTGTTGCATCCACTGTGTGTTCCAAGTACGACTTCAACTGGTTTTCCTACGCGAGTAACCTTTCCATCGGCTTTGAGCTCTACAACTACTCCAAGCTGCGCTCGAACATCTTCTCCGCCACGCAAAACAGACATTCGTCATCAATACACCACGACATGCTCGCACCTTCGAGCGATCCAGCACTACTAGCTGTCAGTGCCACCAGCAATGGTGTGGCTCCATCGCATGAACGGCTTAAGGTTCCTCAGTCCAATACTTCTAGACACCACGATTTACAAACACATGAGGTTATGACTGCGTTTCAGAACATGGTGAGTGAAAGCAATTTTTCCAGTGTGGTAAAGGCATCGACGAGCCTCAGCGATCGAATGGTAAAACTACTTTGGGTTGGCCGTTACAAGGACTTTTTAGTGAGCACAGGTGTGAAGGTTGACTTGAACTCGATAACGAAGATCCCCGAAGTTGGCCGCTTCGGGATCACGTTCGCCTACGCATTTTGATCATGTTGTCTCATACGATTTGAATCTTCAGCTCACATTTTATACTGACTTGTGAAAATTCTACTGAGTCTCGGTGCACTTTTGATAGCGACTTCTGGAAAAGGATAGTGGTGCGCACCCGTACATCCGTTGACTATCGAAAAAAATCTGGAAAAACGAAACCAATAGCTAGCCATGAACAACCAAGAGCTTTATAGGTTGTTCAAATCCTCGAAGTTGGCCCAAGTGGCGACTCCGTTGAGCAAGAAATTGCGTCTGGCCGACGCAACTACGCCCACCCACCAAATCATATACACGCCAAAAGCATCCGCCTCCAGATCTAACTTCGGTATCAAGACGGCCTTGCCCAAGCAAATTGGGCACGCTCACATCGCATACAACGACATCGACAACTTCAAGAACATGCCAGATGTTGAGAAACACAGTGGACCTCTCTACACTAGATTGAAGTTCCAGGAGTCCGGCATTGTGTTGAAGAAGGGTTACAACAAGCCAAACCCGCTTTTCGCTTGGGACTCCACCAAAACAATCAACGCTGCCTCCGACAGCTTGGCAGATAGCGTTTTGAGCAAGTTGAATCTCAGCCAGGATACCACCATCGCCGAGGTCAAGCAGATTCTCAAAAAGAACCCCACCTTGCATGCCCAGTTCAAAAGCTGGTTGGTGGAGAGAAACCCCGAGTCCGTCTTGCTCAAGTTGCCTTCCCAGATTGACCAATCGCTCAAGGATTTCATTGCTTCCACCCAAACGTTGGTCAAGCATGAGGCTTCCCTCGAAGACTTCATCAGAAAGCGCGGCGCCTCCTCCTCTCACTCCCCCAAATCCAAGGTCCAAGGTACTGCTGGCCTCTCTTACCTTCAAAAGGGCCGTCTCACAAACACTCCTAATGGAATCAAACACGGTGTGGTGGCTCCAGGTAGACTTGTCAAGGACAGAGAAGCTGCCATCGGGGGTTTCGTGGCCGCTATCAACGAGAGATCTACCCTCTTACAAGCCAATTACGCTAGAAATGCGCCAGGGAAGCACCCTAGACAGTTTGTTCTCCCATTCAAGGTGAATGAGGCTGAGTTGACTCCAAGTGGTTCGGTGAGAATCCAAGCTGACGGCGTGAAGGTCGGTGACTGGATGCTGAGAACGGACAGCGGCCACTACTCCAATAACTACGTTGCATCCAACCCCAACTTCGGTAACATGACGGATAGAAACGAAAAGGATGTTTCGGCTTTGGAAAGCTTGTTGGGTTTGGTCTCCAAGACTAGAAACTGATCTTGTACATATATATACATCCGCTGTCATAAGTCAATCTCTGTATGAATGAAAGCCATCGCGTTCTCACTGTGATTTCTATTGCAGTTGTGAGGGGCCATTGGTGAGCAGCTGAGCGCTGCTTTCGGGGAGTGTCAGGCTAGTTCCCATTGCTCCATACTGTGGAGCCGGAGGCATGTAACCATAAGGAGGTTGAGAGTACGGAGGCGGGCTCGCACTGTCCTTCAGCCTCTTCACTCTAGGGTTCTTGAACTCCCGAGGCTTTCTTTTCTTAGGCTCCATGGAACCTCCATTGAGAGGGATTCCTATCATTTTCTTCTCTTCCGTCACAAGTTTGCTTCTGAGGTTCTCCGCAAACTCCTCGTCAAGACGAGCGTCGATCTGATACCATAGATAGAAACTTGGAACGCGCGTGCCAACCTTAAGGATATGCTTCATACGGTCTTGGACCTGTTTGAGGGGCTTCATACTGTTGGCCACGATTGGAATGAAGCGAGTTGGAATGTTGTGGATGGTGAAAGAAAGCGTGGTGTACCTGATGTGCGGCTCCTCTGGAGCCACCAATGGCTTTTTCTTTTTAGGCGGGGGTGCCTTTTTCTTTGCTCTGTTGCGATCAAGGACCTCTTGACCCTCTTCCTCGTTCTCTGCAGCCTGCTTTTCCGCTTCCTCCTCTTCCTTCCGCTTCCGTTCTTCTTCTATCTGTCTTTGTTTGACCTCAGAGTAATAAGCAGAAAGTTTGCGCTCGTAAGCTTCAACCTCGTCAATGTTGTGGATCCAGATATGGCTGATCAAAACATCATTGAACTCTGAATCTTCTTCCGCGTCAATCGGTGGGTGAGCGGGCTCCAATATCTCGCAAATGGAGTCTCTAGGAATAACGTACCTGACATTGGGGTTCTCAAGAAACTCAAAGACCAAAGTAGCGTTGTGCAAGTACTTTTCTTGAAAGGCAGTGAGTTTCATAGGGTTGGAAAACTTGTGCCGTGGGGGTTCGTTTCTGTTCACATAGGCGCCCACTGGGTAAGGGCGAGGAAAGTTCATGGGAAGAGGCAAGCCTCTGCTGAGGTAGAGATCTGCGTGGTGCGGCTGCGGGCCCATCTGCTTGGCTCTCTCGATATACTTCTTGAACAACGTGATCTGCGTCTCTGAAGCCTTACCCAGAGCAACCTCCTTCATGAGGTCATTCAACGAGAGGTCGATCTTGGCTATGGCGTTAAGGTTGGAGATCATAATGGTATTGTCGATCGATTGTAGATTAGCAGCAGGTGGGCGAGGGGGGCCAGGAGGTGGAGCTCCCAGTTCTGAAGGAGGAGGCGCAGCTCCCAGATCTGAAGAGGGAGGCGGTGCCCCCAGATCTGAAGAGGGAGGTGCGGACTCTTCTTTGGATTTAGGCGTCTCGTCAACTTGTTCCTTCTGTTTTGACTTTTTGGTGGGTTCTGCCGCTTTCCGCCCACCTTTCTTAGCCGCTGGCTTGCTCTCTTCTGCTGGTTTCGCAGTGCCTTTTTTGGTTTCGGCAACAGGACTAGCAGCTGAGCTGGTGGGACCAGAAGCAGCTTCCTCGGTAGCTTCCTCGGCAGCCTCTGGGGCAGCTTCTGGGGCAGATTGATCAGCTGCTTCGTCAGCCGTTTTGGAACTTCCAGCCGTTTCCTCCGCTGGAGTCCCCTCGACTGGAGTCGCATTGGCTGAAGTATCTTCACCTGGAGTCGAAGTCTGAGGAAGGGAAGGTGCCGCTGGGGTCCCGCTCGCGGAAAGTTCACCAGGAGCAGCCCCGTTCAGACCAGTCTGTGGGATCTCTGCCGCTGGTGCCATAGTCATTGGTTCCTGCTTGATGGTAGGAGGCATGAGAGGACCTCCGAGCGGAGGGGCATCCATAAGGCCATTTTCAGACACTCTGGACAACTCTGCAAACGCACGCGACTTCTCCGAACGGGCGTCTTTGGCGATGAAAATCCGTATGTCCATCGTGTGGGGCCCCAAGGTGATGGAAGACTCCCATAACTTGGACATCACGTCTCTCGCGTTAATGTCCGCACTCAAAACCGGCGTGCGTGTTCTTGTTTCGAGGGAATTGGTGGTGGCCTTGGCAAACCGCCGGCGTGTTTCCTTTGGTGGCGCTCTCTTGTTGTTGGCCTTTTCCATATCGGCAAGTTTTTTAGCGTACGCCGTCTGCTTGACCCAATACAACTTGAACATCGGAGCGTGCTGGACATAGGAGTTTCTCGAGCGTATTAGCGCGTTGTAGAGCACACTGGAGTCTTTAATGGTGAGCGGGTTCTTGAGGATGTCCCCATAGTCTGAATATGGTGGCTCGTTGTAGGATATAGGAAGGCCGTTGAGCGTCTCGAACGGGCGCACAATCGTGCTATCGAGCAACTTCTGCTCCTTCTCTATTTCCTCTCTCTTGGCCGTGGTAATACGGCGTCTCATGCGAGGAGGCATGGTGGTAGATGTGAAGTGAATGTATGTGAAGCTACAACCGATGTATGGCTTTCGGGAGGTACGGGTGTGTACATTGGATATCTAGAGGGAGGTCTCCAAGGCGTCCAAGCCCTGGCTGAAAAGGCGGATCATGGTCTCGAGCTCGTGCGAAAGCTTGGCCTTGGGTGTGGAGTCCACGAAAAGCTCGCTGTTGAGCGCTGGAATCGTCGGAAACTTTGCGACTTTCGGCGCAATGGCCGCCAGGCTCGCCATGGCGGACGAAACCGCGCTCGGCGTGCCCAGCGCGGTGGATGCAGCAGAGGAGAACGACGACCGGGCGAACGAGCCGTTGTTGCTCACCACAGGAGCCGTTTTCGGGCCCATGAGCAGCGCCATCTTCTTCTGCTGTAGCTTCGCGAGGTCGCCTTCCTTGGGCTCGTCGCCAAGCTGGGTGTCCTTCTCCGTCACCGGCGTCATGGACGTGACGTTGCTGACGAGCGCGCGGTTGATGCCAAACTGGTTGACGTTCTCGAGCATCTTCTCGGCCTCGTCGGACGTGAGCGCCGCAAGGTGGTTCAACGACGTCGACGGCACCGGCATCTGGATACGTAGAGGCGGCTTCTCCTTGTGTGTGCGCGCAGACGGGTTGGTGGCCGCCGTCGAAGCCGATGCAGTGGTGGACGCGATAGATGCACTGGATGCGCCCGAGCTCGCCGACGACGCCGGCTTGGAGCCGTCCACGTTCAACTTGAAGTTGATGGGCTGGAGCATCGGGTTGTTGTTGGAGTGGAGCGCGCGCATCGACTTGGACGGGCTGCTGGTGAGGCTGGGGTCCGGGATGGCGGGCGGCACGCCGGGCGACGGCGTTTCTCTGCTGAGGCCCGCCTCCGACACGTACGGCGGCGTGTGCGGCACCGAGAGGTCCTGGACGGACGCGCCGTAGGTGTTGGAGATGGTCTTCTTCCTGTGTCTGCCCGTGGGCGAGTTGCGCGAGTCCAATGCGGAGCTGGCCGACTGCGAGTGCGTGAGCGCGGGCGGCTTGTTGAGCTTGGGGAAGGTGTCGTGGAAGCTCTGGGCCAGCGCCGGGCCGGCGAGGCTGGACGGCATGTGCACGGTGCTGCCCTGGCGCGAGCGCAGCGCCTGCGCGAGGTTCACCTGGGACGCCAGCATGCCGAGCTGCGAGAGGCTGTCCATGTCCGGGATCTCGATGGTGGGCGACGCCGTCTCCGTGAGCTTGGCGAGGTGCGGCGCGTCGTAGGGTTCGACCTCGGGCGAGCTGTGCTCCTCGAAGAGCGAGATCAACGACTTGGGCACGGGCGCGGGCTGGGCGTCGCGCTTGCGCGAGCCCGAGCTGGTGGCCTTGGTGATGGTGTCGTTGACGGACGGCGGCGGCACCTGGAGCGTGGGCTCGGCGGTCATGGTGTCCTCGTCGACAAAGTCGAAGCCGTCGGCGGAGAGGTGGATGTCGTTCTCGATGATGTACTCGCGGCTGCTCAACGAGTCGAAGTCCCACTTGACGTGGAGCTGGCTGGCGTCCGCGGCCTCGTCGTCGTCGGTGGCCATGAACACCAGGTCGCGCAGCAGGTTGCGGTCGCGCCAGAGCAAGAACCGCGAGATCAACTCCTTCAACACCGACGTGGGCGTGGACTTGTACTGGCGCACGAGCTTGCAGCGCAGCAACTCGTCCGCGGACGGGCGCTCGTCCGGGTTCTCGTCGAGGCAGAGCGCAATGCACTCCTTGAGCGCGGACGGGTACTCGCGGCCCTCGAGCCGCGGCGGCGTCTGCTTCTCGATCATGGTCATGGCCCACGTGGCGCCCTTGTCGCAGTACGGCGGGTTGCCCGTGGCGATCTCGTACACGGTGATGCCGAGCGACCAGATGTCCGCCTTGGAGTTGTAGTGGTCGCCCTCGCGGATGACCTCCGGGGCCATCCAGAACGGCGTGCCTGCGATGGTGGTGCGCTTGACCAGGTTGGCGGTGAGCTGCGCGGCCACGCCAAAGTCACACACCTGCACGTGGCCCTCGTTGGTGACGAGGATGTTGGCGGCCTTGATGTCGCGGTGGATCACGCCCATCTTGTGCACCAGCAGGAGCGCCATCAACACCTCGCGCACAATGACGCCGATGTAGCGCTCGTCGAACACGCCGGCCTTGAGGAGCGTGCGCATGGACCCGCCGGCGCAGTAGTCCATGATGATCCACAACTTGGTGTCGACGAGGAACAGGCCGTAGTAGTGCGTGACGTTGGGCGCGTGCTTCAAGTCCGCGAGAAACTGGATCTCCAGCTGCACGTCCACCACCTCGTCGTACTTGGTGTCGAGCTCGAGCACCTTGATGGCCACCACCTTCTTGGTCTGCTTGTTGTAGCCTTTGTACACCACGCCGAACTTGCCCTGCCCGATGACCTCGGTGCGTTTGTAGGCCGAGACGCTCAGCATCTTACTCTGACGACTGACTGACTGGGCCTGACTGCCTGACTCGGGACCGGACAGCGCTAGACCTGACTGTAGTATCAGAGTGGTTAGGCAGTGCGGGATGCATGCAGGTATACATCGAGACGAGAAGAATAGAAGACTGAAGGGAGAAGAGTCGATGACGTGACGAGTAGATGATGAATGATGTGTAGAGTGAAGGAGAGTCAACTTAGAGTGATGTTAGAGTGAATGTAGAGTCTATGTAGAGTGAATAGGGTATTGTGTGGGAAGTAGAGGTGTGGATCAGAATGGAGGGCAGTGGTCTGCAGGTCTGGGGAAGCCTCACACAAGCAGCACACGATCTCATCTCTCGGCACTTCGTATTTCCGATCTCAATCCTCGTTTCCTCTCCTCGAATCGCTTCTCTATCTCGTCTGCGTCTCTGACCAGGCCCTTCCACCGATCCATATGTCGAAGTCGATCTCTCTAATTCACAATGTACATCAATGTACATGAATGTTCATCACTGTCTCTCTGCCACTTTGTCCTCTATCTTTTGTCTTCTTCTATCTTTGTCTTCTTCTATCTCTGTCTTCATTTCTCCTTGTCTGGTCGGTATGTCCAGGTCTGACTAATCTTCTCATCTCATATCTCTGCACACAGTACTACATGGCTCCGGCAGCACAAATGGAAGGGGACGCCAGAACGGCCTCCATCAAGAGAGACACCAACGAGACCAAGATCCAGATCGCGGTGGCGCTCGACGGCGGCCCGCTCGTGCTCGAAGAGCTGATCTTCCCCGCGAAAAAGACCGACGACCACGCGGCCCAGAACTCGCTGGCCCAGGTCATCAACGTCCAGACCGGCATCGGCTTCTTGGACCACATGTTGCACGCGCTCGCCAAGCACGCGGGCTGGCTGTTGATCGTGGAGTGCATCGGCGACCTCCACATCGACGACCACCACACGGCCGAGGACGTGGGCATCACGTTGGGGTTGGCGTTCCACCGCGCGTTGGGCCAGGTCAAGGGCGTGCGGCGGTTCGGCTCGGGGTTCGCGCCGTTGGACGAGGCGCTCAGCCGCGCGGTGGTGGACTTGTCCAACCGGCCGTACGCGGTGGTGGAGTTGGGGTTGAAGCGCGAGAAGATCGGCGACCTCTCGTGCGAGATGATCCCGCATGTGTTGGAGAGCTTTGCGCAGGGCGCGGCGGTGACGCTCCACGTGGACTGCTTGCGGGGGTTCAACGACCACCACCGCGCGGAGAGCGCGTTCAAGGCGTTGGCGGTGGCCATCAAGGAGGCCACCTCGCGCACGGGCTCCAACGACGTGCCCAGCACGAAGGGTGTGCTCTTCTAGCTCCTATCTAGTCCCAGTCCCACTCCCATCCATTGACGTCACCGCAGGGTGGAAGAGAAAGGCGGACGCAGATGGCAGAGTTTCTCCATCTTGCTTGGCTGTGAATTTCAGCTTGTACGGTGATTCAATTGGAACGGCGAACCTGTTTATATTTATTGCCTAGAGTTCTCGCCTGGCTCGTAGCTCTGTGGACACCGAAACTTATCTTGCTCTGACCTACCTGTACGACTCAGCCATGCCTATTCTACTCATAGTATGTGGACTATTCAACCTCTGGAATCTTCTAATGGACAGCTCAGAGTGGTCTATTCAAACATCTGGATGTTTCTAATCATAGCGTGGGGCTATTAAACGTCTGGATGTCCTCTAATGATCCTCTCATCTGATTCACAATCTCGTTCCTCTATTGGCGTTCGACTCACAGTATACCGTGGACAATTCAAACCATACGTTACTGTAGAATGATTTTCACCTCGGATATACCGTGGAATATCCAAGCTTTTGGACATGGCTCTCGTCAGATATACATCGTGCATTCAGCCGTTTGATGTTCCTCCATAGAATGAGACGCACACTATCTAATGGATTACACAAACCTCTCCATGTTCCATACAATAAAGACTCTCGTTGGAGTAGCCGAGGACAGTAAGTCTTTGATAAGTCATTGGAAGTTCACTGAATATGAAGCCGCGGTGCAGCCACCTCTACGTGAATGGTCTGTCAGCCATAGGTTTGCAGCCACTGTTCCTAAAGATTAGGTCTTGCATCGAGGCAAGCACCCTCTCCGTCTCTCCATCTCTCCATCTCTCCATCACTGCGTCTCTCCGTCTCCCTGACTTCTCCGCCTCGTGTCTTCTCGCCCTTCTACATTGTCCACTGTATGGTCTAGTCGTGGGTGCTGCTCGCACCTGCACACCTCATCTCATCACACTATGGACATGAAAGGCAGAGGCAGGGACCTCCACACGACGGCGGTGCGGGCGCTCCGCCCCGTGTTCAAGCAGCACGCCAAGACCGGCGCGTCGTTCGACGACGCCTTCCGCACCGGCAGCAACGCCGCGGCGCCGCAGAAGATCTGGGACCAGCGCGGGCTCTCCAAGGACGAGTTCTTCCGCCGCAAGTACGCCAACATCACGCCCGAGCGGCGCCTCCAGCTCGACGAGAAGACCGCGCGCCAGAAGCGCCTCCGCGCGGACCGCAAGCGGCACGAGGCCGGGCCCGAGCGCGAGGCGCCCGAGCCCCGCAGAACCGTGTTGAGCTCGCTCTACGAGTACGTGTTCGGCACCCACCCCGTGTTGGCCGCGTTGCGCGGCGGGCGCCGCGACGGCCACAGCCGGCTCTACTACTACAACCCGCGCGAGCGGTTCGACGAGATCCGCGCGGCCGCCAAGCGCAGCGGCGTGCCCGTCGTGGAGATGCGCTCCAAGGGCGAGATGAACACGCTCGCGTCCAACGGCGTGCACAACGGCGTGGTGCTCGCGACGAAGCCGCTCCTCATGCCCACGGTGGAGGCGCTCGGCGCGGCCGACGGCGCGGGCCAGTACGAGGTGACGGTGGCCGACGAGCGCACCAGACGGCTGGCTTCGGCCACGCACGCGGTGGCGCGGACCACGGCGCCGGGCCGCGCGCGCTTCCCCTTCGGGCT
>JAJMDD010000040.1:0-98951 GCA_030573355.1 Helenozyma rhizophorensis
CGCCACAATGTCTACGCCGTGGAGCCTGCGCACGAGCTGGGCAAGCGCGCAAGTCGCCGTGAGGATGGCCGGCTGCACGTTGGCGGTGGAGAGGTGCCAGGCGTCGGCCTTGGGCGGCTCCCAGAGCCTGGCCGAGAGCTTCTCGCCGAGCACGGCGTCCGCGCCGTCGAGCACGTCGCGCACGAGGTGAGCGTGCGCGCGGAACGGCGCAAGGCTGCCGGCCGGGTTAATGCCCTGGCCGGGGCAGCAGAGGGCGAGTTTGGGGAGGCGCGACATCACGGAACATTGCGCCGCGCGGCGAGCGAAGGCTGGCCGTCGTGCGGAGCCAGAAGTAAACAATGCGGCATACGGGCATACAACGGGCACTGGCCCAGGCGGGCCCCAAGGCCGGGGCCCAAGGCCGGCTCCCAAGGCCAAAAATCTCGTTTCTGCAGGGACAAGGGGACGAGCTTTCTCTGCCGGCTGCGACGATCAGCCAATCTTGCTGCGTTGGCGATTTGACGCTTCGCACTCTGGCCCGACCTGGCCCAGTGGGTGGGGCCGCAGTGCGGCGTGCGGCGCCATTTTTCGCCCGCACCCCCTGCGCGCGCACCGTCCCGCCAGTTTTCGGCCCTCCTCCTCTTCTCCCCAGGCCTTGTCGCGCCTGCCCAAACAATGTCCCTCCAGCAAGCGAAAAACGCCCTCGTGGCGTCGCTCTTCGAGCTCTCCAACGCAGCCACCGAGGCTGCCACCGCCACCGTGAACTTCTACAAGGCCGCAGGCATCGACGGCGCCGACGTGGCGGGCGCCTCGTTGAGCACGCTCGGCGATGCGCTCACCGGCGCCGTCCAGGCCGCCGCCGACGGCCTCCCCGAGAACGGCGTGCACGACAAGGAGCCGCCCAAGGAGGAGAAGACCGACAAGCTCGAGAAGCCCAAGAAGAAGCGCGCCGAGAAGGACCCCAATGCGCCCAAGAAGCCATTGACGTCGTACTTGCGCTTCAACATCAGCGTGCGCGACGAGGAGCGCAAGAAGCGCTTCGAGAACGGCCTGCCCACGTATCCGGCCACCGAGCTCAACCAGATCATCGCCGACCGGTGGGCGAAGTTGAGCGCGCCCGAGAAGGAGAAGTTGCAGAAGGCCTACGAGGGCGAGTACGAGACGTACAAGAAGGCGTTGGAGGCCTACAACGCCAAGAAGGACGGCGCGCTGCTCGACGCAGCGCCCGAGACCAAGCCGCCCGTGGCGGCGGCGCCCAAGGAGAAGAAGAAGAGAGCCAAGAAGGCCGACGCGGCTCCTGCGGCGGAGGCCGAGGACACGAAGCTGAAAGACACGAAGCCCGACGCCAAGGCCGACACGAAGTCCGATGCGAAGGCTGACGCCAAGGCCGACACCAAGGACGAGGCGGCGCCGCCCAAGAAGACCAAGAAGAGAAAGGACAAGGACGGCGACGAGAAGAAGTCCAAGAAAAAGAAGAGCGAATAGAGCCGCGTGCTCCCTGTACTTTAGTTCTGCTATGTTTTACGTTTGTACCTGTTTCTATACATTGTAATGTACTATTGCCAACATACTGATTCTAGTAGTGAGCGTACTTGTAATTTGGATTGTGAATGTACGTGTGAATGAGCGTGATGGATTGGCGTATATAAAGTGAAATAGTGATGCACGAACCTTGAAGCGCACGAAGCGTGAGGTTGCTGTAGCTGCTGCTTGTACTAATGGCCCTTCTTCTTCTGCTTGGTGATGTGCGCCCGCATCACCCGCTGCCGGTCCCGAAGCGACAACTTGTGCTTGCCCTGCACCGCCTTCTTGTGGATCATCATGACAAAGTTCTTCTTTCTCGCCTTCTCCTTGTTGGTGGTGGAGTGGGCACCGTCTCTGTTGCCCTTGCGCGAGCCAAACTTGTCCCGGTCCTCTCTACCCTCCTTGGCGTGGGCAATTCTCTCCTCACGCAACTGCTTGTACTTCACCTTGCCCACCAAAGTCGTAGAGTCCACGGCCTCCTCGTTGTGCTGCCTGTTGCCGAGGAGCTTGTCCACACCAGCCTCCACACGCAACTCCTCCAACTTGGCAAAGTCGGCCGGGGTCAAGATCCGGCTGGCTAACAAGTCGTTCATGGCTTGAGCTGACGAGGCAGCAGGCTCGGCGGTCTTGAGCTTCTTCTTAGGTGGCTCGTCCTCGTTCTCATCGCCCGAAAGCTCGAGATCGGAGTCCTCTTCGGCCCCTTCAGCCACCTCGGTCTTCTCTGCCTCTGCCTCTTCGTTCTCCTCGTCCTTGTCCTCATCCTCGGAGTCGGAAACGTTGTACTCCTTGTCTGAGTCCACCGTCACCCACTCGCCTTCAATGTCGGACGCGTGGTCGCTCTCCAGATCAACTTCCCAGTTAGCATCGTTTTCGTCCGCATCGGCATCATTCAAGCCCTGCTCCTGTCTCCACTTGGCCAAGAGCTCAATGCCTGGAATCGACGTGACAGTAGATCCTTCAATACCGAACTGGGGCAATCCCTTCTTCTCGCCCGACTGCACCTCCATCGACGCAGTCTTGCCTCTGTCCTTCCTGTGCAACATCTCTGGGGCCACCTCTCTATACAAGGAGATCAAAGATCTGGCCGCCATCATCACAGGCTTCGACTTGGAGCCCTTGTACTCAACCAAATCGTGCAACAAGGGGGGCTCGATAGCCAACGGCGCTCTGGCCAAAATCTCTCTGATGGTGTTGATACCTGCGGCAGCAACCTCGGCTGCCACTCCGTCACTGACAAACTCGTCGGCAATCTTGCGCACAACAGTGTTAATCGACTCAGGTGGCACCAAGTCATGCGAAGCCTGCGCTGCTGCTGCCATGATCTGCGTGACATTTCTCTGCTTTGGGGTCAAGAACTTCAAGAAAAACGAGTAGAGGCCCAACACCGTCAACTTGTGCGTACCCACCAATCTCGAGATGAGGTTGATGAACAAAATCTTCTGGTCCAAGTCGTACCTGTTGAGGTTCTTGTGGCTCAAGTGACCGTCGAAGAGCTGCTCCGCAAAACCTTGAGGGTCTCTGAGAAGATGAATCGCAGAGAAATTCAAATATGTGGCCGACACCTTCGAGTTCTTTTTCTTCTTGATGGCCTTGATGGCCAGCTCAACCTTCTTTCCACGCTTGGATGTCTTTTTGTTGTGTTGAGCCTTGTGCTTTAACGCACTCATGTCGAAAGATTCGTCATCGGACAGTTCATCCTCGAGAGCCTCCTGTCTCTCCTTATCAGCACCCAAGAAGAATCTCGCGCCAGCAACAGAGACCTTCACGTCAGGATGCAATGCAGCTTGAGTCATGAGTTCCACCGTTCTGGAGTCGTCCCAGATGCCTCTTCTCCACAACTCTCTGGTCAACTTTGTCGCCCAGAAGCCCTGAGAATCTCTTTGCTCCAACAAGTTGAAGAGCAACGCTTGAGTGGATCTGTTAATCTTCTGGTTCTTCGCGCCACTGTTGACCGTCTTCAACAAAGCCACCAACGTGCTATAGATCTGGGATCTCACCGCCTTGGCGTTCTGAGACGACGTGGAGGCATTTTGAGCAGAGCTGCCGTATGCTTGTAGAAGAGGGAATAATGTCGAAATGAGAGATTCTGCAGTGATGATGCCCTTGTTTCTCAACATGGTCAAGCACTGGATAATCTTTTCTCTCAACTCAGGCGTCAAGTCTCTGTGGTTGTTCAAGATGATGTTTTTCAACTCTTCAGGGAAGTTGGCCGTCTCCTTTGGATAGCAGCCACAGACAGCGCTCAAAAAGCCAATCAAGTCGGCAAACTCAGTGCCTTGGTCTGCAGAAGGGTTCATCAAAAAAATGTCCCTTAGCGATTCATAGTGTGAAAGCTGCTGGAGGAACTCCTCACGGTATGATCCTGGGTCCCTGCGAACAACATTCTGCAACAAAACGATGTTAGTAGGGAGGATAGCGGCTCTTCTTTTCTTTCCCATTTCTGTGATGAGTTAAGATGCGATGCTGCTGTAGCTCATCGCGACTCCAGAATTCAATACACAGGACACCTACTGAAAGTTTCACTATTGACTGCAGAGGGGCATATCTATGGGGCACTCTGATTACTGACTTTTGTATTACCTTCCTCCATTTCATCTAATTATCATTTCTGAACAATTCATCCATGCTGCCGTAATTGATTTTTCTTGAAAACAGCTTTCTTTGTAGCATCTGTTTGGCGCTTTCAGCAGGAGTGATTTTGTTCCCATCCTCCCCGATCAGCATGATCGCATTTGCAACGGCCGAGTCGTCCAAAAGTGGGTCTGTTTGTTCCTTCACTCTCTTGCGCTTCCGTGGGCGACCAGAGGTGTTTCCAGTCAACTCGTCGGCCTCCATCTTCAACCGCTTCTTCTCCTGAGCGATCAAGAAATCGTGGTTGAGCCCAATCCAGATCCGCTCCTTCTGCTGCACTTCCTCTGGATCAAGCTTGATATTTAAAACTTCGTCGTCGTCATCTAAATCGTCCACGACTTCATCGTCGCGCACCTTTGCGAGGATTTGGGCTGTGGTAGGGCAGTTCTTGACCAAATTCTTCGGGCAGTCAATTTCAAACTGCTTTGAAAAGTCCGTTTGCTCGTCGTTTTCCTTCTGCTCCGCTGGAGTGCGGTACAACAAATTGTCAAGCGACTTCTTGTGACCCTCCAAGATCTTGTCCAACGCAATTTCTAGATCGGATTCTTTGATGTCTCCGCCGTCCAAGACGGACTTCAAAAGTGCATCATGGCGAGCCAGGCGTTCCTCTTCTTTTCGCCTCAACTTTTCGAGCTTCGTTCTCTCAGCTGAAGAGGACGCCTTGGGGATATTTGAGCTTGTGTCGATTCGTTCTAGTCTGTTTCTCTTCCTTCGGGTGGTAGATCTTAACCTTCTATCAGAAATGCTCAGGAAAAGCTCTCGGTGATGCAGTTCGTAGTCCAAGTCATCCTCCTTCGGAGTATTAGGTAGATCCTCATACCCAAACCCATCGTCTTCGTTATCCAGAACGGCCTCCTCATCAGACGAGGGAACAAACAACGGGTTGACTTCGACCTGCTCTTCACCGACGTCTTCCTCCCCTTCCTTCGCCTTGTCTTGCACAACCTCGCCGCTCTCCGCGACCTCCTCTTCTGAAGTAGTTGCCGACCCGGCACCATCGTTGGCATCGACAAACAAATCCATGTCTTTGCCGGCGGATGCTTCACCCTCTGAATCGCTCTGTGAATCACCACCCTCTCCCGCCTCTTTAGGGGCTTGACTTCCACTACTCACGGTACTCGAAACACCATCGTCGTGGTTCATACTTGTATCCGCTTCTTCATCAGAGTCCTCAGCTACCTCGGCATTGTCCTCACGGTTCGTCTCGCTGGTTTTGGATTTGGATTTGCGCTCTTCAACAAGGTCGACCTCCTTCGGCACGATCCGGAGCTTCTCGAACAACTGCTTCTCCATTGCAAGCTGCTTATATCTTTTCAACGTTGCGTCGCGCTGCTGCAAAAGCTTGCGTATTTTCGTTTCTATGCTTCTGTTCTGCGAGAAGGAAGGAGGCATCGAGTCATTGGTGTTAGCAGACTCTCGAAAGCCCTGGATAGAAAGCTTTGCAGACGAGGTCTTTTTGAACTCGTTGAGTCTTTTCTGCAACGTCTCCTCTCCAACGTGGGCAACGGCCACAATCTCAGCGTGGGTCCTCCGAAAATTGTTCATTCTTGCCGCCAAGAGCAAGCACGCGCCTGCAATACCAGCAGGGCGCCGTCCCTCGTAAATCCAGTCCGAGGCCATGCGCGTGGCGATTTTCGACGCATCTTTGCACACCTTGGCGGTGTGCTCGCCAAAACTTAGTCTTTCCGCAAAGTGCTGGATGAAAAGCGATGGGTCGGCTAACGGAACCTTCTGGATCTGAAGTGCCCGAACAAGCTTAAGATACGTGGCACCCAAGGAGTACACCGAGATCTGTAGCCTCGAGCTGAAGTCGATCAATAAATGGTGGGTCTTTTCGTGACGGCACGCCACGTACAAGCACGCTGCAATGACGTTTTGGGACCTCCGTCCCTGGACGAAGTTCTGAACAAGCGCTAGCTTGAACCACCCGCACGCCGAGTCCACGATGTAGTCGGGGATCCTCATGGCATGGGCCGTTTTCTGGATCTTGTGTTTAGCACTCATGAGCGTCTGCTCCCTGCTCTCCAACGAGTTGCGCATACTGAACGCCCTTGTCTGGTCGGCGCCCACCATCGCGCCCTGCACCATGGCGGCACCACTGGCCGACTCACCGAACTGAACCTCGGAAACGATCGGGTTCTCTTCTTGCACCATACCACAGTTTTGGCACAACAAATCACCGGCACTGGCCTGGTGGTCTCGGGCAAACTCCGTGTGCCCGCATCCCGGACATGAACGGGGCTTCGAGATCTTGTTCATTTGGTGTTTGGTGTTTATCTATTTTTTGAGGAGATGTGCAGTACTGGAGCACGGTGTAGATTGAGTAGTCGCGATGGCTTGTGCAATGCGGCTGAACGAGATGATGCCATGCAAAGATCCATACGTCGTGATTTACGCACTATTGATCGTGCTTGTCTACAGACAGAGGTGCCAAGAAGTAGGTTAGAGTAGGTTTAGAATCTTGAGCTGGGAGAGTTCATCGAAGACCGTTTGGCACCGTTAGTAGTCGTTAGTAGTGGAGTCAAGTAGATTGAACCACATATTCAGCCACAATATTCAGACTGAATGCAAATCAGAAACGAACATTATTCTCGTTCTGACAAGCCGTTCTGACCAGCACCGTACATTCAGGGTCCAGACTATATGAAGTCGAGGTGATGTGCTTGAGCCACACCCCCGCGAAACATTCCTGCTTCCCTAAACTCTTTCTGTCCGACTTCGGAGCATGAAATGACATCTCCGCAGGATCGCCACCCCAGTTTCCACTACACCCCGTCGCCTTCCTACTCGGTGGACTCGCGCAATCTCTCTATCGAGCTGTTTGCCCAGGATGGTATAGTTACAGATTTGGTAGCAGAAGACGAGAGGTCGAGCAACAGGTCGAGATGGTTCCCGCAGGGCCACATCTTGGAGGTGTCGCTGAGCGAGCCTCGTGACGTGTTGCAGAGCGAGAGAACCTTCTTGACGTTCATCCGGTTCTCGCTCTCGCTCTACTTCACTGCTATTGGCATGACGCTAGGGTTTCGGCTCAGGTCGGTGGGCGAGCCCTCCAACGACAGAGACCTACCGAAGTTCAACACCACGGTGTTCAACCACATTGTATCGTTCATCTTGATCTTTCTAGCGTTCGCGACGTTGGTGGTTGCGGGCACAAACTACTTCCGTACGGTCAGACGCTACTCGCAGCGCCGCATCCACAGCTACGGCACCAACAACACCGTCATGGTGGTGTGCATCACGGCTGTGGTGGTCACTTTGGTGGCAGTGAACATCTCCTTGATTGTTGAGCGCTACTTGCAAGACCGCTAGTACCAATACATGGTATTGCTAGTCCGTTAATACATGGTCGGTTCTTGGCTAGTCCCATTACATGTCCAGTTCTTACTTGCACCGCTAGTCTCGTTAGACATGGCCACTTCTTACTTGCAACACCGCTAATATGTCCCATTAATACATGTTCAATTCTTCTTGTCTTGCTAGTTCTTCTTCTTCTTGGCTTTCGCCTCGTCCACCGCAGCACGCTTTCGCTTGTTGATCTCCTTCTTCTCCCCAAACCCTTCTCTGTCCATGTCCATGAGCGCCTCTCTCTTGGCCGTGCCGATCTTGGTGAGCGACGACGCAATCACCTTGTCGTCGTCAACGTCCTCCAACGCATCCATTTTCTTGTTTGCCCTCTCTTCGATGGCATGCACCCGCTTCACGTCACGCTCCGTAACGATGCTGACCGAGTCGCCTAGTCTGCCTGCTCTGGCGGTTCTACCTGCCCGGTGGATGAAGTCATCGGGGTCAGCCGGCATGTCGAAGTTCACCACCAACTCAACAGTGGGAATGTCCAAACCTCTCGACGCGACGTCGGTCGCGATCAAAATGCGGGCGGCCTGGGCCTTGAATCGATGTAGCGAGTTCGTTCTCTCCAGCTGTGGCATCTGCGAGTGGAGCGAGGCCACTCTGAAGTCAAGTTTGCGCAACGTTCTTCGCAACACCTCCGCGGTGCTCGTTCGGTTCACGAAGATGATGATGTTGGCCTTCGCGTACTTCTCAAGCGAGATGATGGTGTGGAGGTATGCCTCCTTCACGTACGAAGGCACGAAGACGTAGTAAAGCAGCAACGTGGACGGAATGGCAACCTTGTCCACGGTCTCAACCTCATGCATGAACACAGGAGGCTTGCCCTGAGCTGGCTGCTTGTTCTTCAATGATCGCACCGCGTCGGTCACGGTGGCTGTGAAGAGGAGCGTCTGTCTTTTCGACGCATCGGGCAAGACGCTCAAGCACCGCAGAACGTCCTTGCTGAACGAGTCGCTGAGCACGCGATCAGCCTCGTCGAGCACAAGGAACTTCACGCTTCGAAGGCCCTTCACGGTCTCCTCGCCGCTATTCAAAACGTGGTCCGCCAATCTTCCCGGGGTCGCAATGACAAAGTGCGGTCTTCTCTGCAACTCGATGGCCTGCTGGACAATGTCTTCTCCTCCCACAATGACACTGACACGGATGTTCATCTGGGCGCCCAAAGCGGCAAACTGCTCGGCGATCTGCATGGCCAACTCCCTCGTCGGGGTCAAAATCAAGCCGAAAATGCCCATTGGGTCCTCCGACCACTTTGTGAGCATCGGCGCGCCAAACGCTATGGTCTTACCGGAACCAGTTTTGGCTCCTCCGATGCAATCTCGGCCCTTCAAAATCTCCGGGATACAAGCCAGCTGAATGTTGGTCGGCGTGTGGATCTGCATTGCTGCAAGCGACTCGTCGAGCCACTTGGAGACGCCAAGATCAGCGAAGGACATTGAGTGGGGTGTGGTTTTTTGCGATGCTCATCACCATACCGACAGACCCGTACATCTACACTTTTCACTACACCTTTCTTGCCTATCCATAACCTCTGTTTGCTGGAGACCTGATTAATTGAAGACGTTTCAGTCTCTATTCAAATCGCTCAATCAGCTATAAAGTGCTTTTTGGTGGAGTCACTCAACGGTAACGTGCGCGCTCACCTACCCATACAGTAAGACTCCAATGAGACTAGCCATAAGTGTCCCCAGGCGATGCTTCTCCAGCTTGAGTCGACTACTCAACGAAACAAAAGCCACAGATATACCTCGGATTGACCCCTACAGCACGCTACCCACGACAAGCTACACGGTAGACACGGTCGACGTTACACCACAGACCAATGCTGAGGTTGACGGGATCAAGTTCTCGGTCGGGAAGCCCGACGAGCTTGGGCTCGAGAAGGCGCACATGACCATGAAGCAGTACTTCCAGGGCGACAGCCACCACTCGCACAAGGTGTTCAGCGGGCAGCAGGCCAACTTCAAGCAGGGCCAGAAGGTGGAGCAGCGCACGTTCGTGGACTTGCGGCTCATACGGCTACAGAGCGGCGCCGGCGGCAACGGGTGTGTCTCGTTCTTCCGTGACGCCAACCGGCCCGTGGGTCCTCCGGACGGCGGAGACGGCGGCATCGGCGGCAACATCTACGTGCAAGTGGTGAACAACATCAGCCTGTTGCACAAGGTGCGGCGCACGTACGTTGCCGGCAACGGCAAGCCCGGCACAGCCAGCCAGTTGGACGGTAAGAGCGGGTTGGACGTGATCTTGGAGGTGCCTGTGGGCACCACCATGCGGTGGATCCCGGACCCGGTGGAGGTGCGCGAGCAGCTCCGGGCGGCCGACGACGACATTGGCAAGGTGCGGATGGGCGTGCACGTCACGGGCAAGAACGACATCCAGCTCATGCGCGGCGACTACGTGCCCGGCGAGGGGTGGCACTACAAGGAGAAGTCGGAGGAGTACCACTTGGAGCGGCAGTTCTTCAACGAGCTCAACGAGCAGGTGAAGGAGTACGACCGCGAGGTGATAGCCGAGGAGTTGGTGTTCGACCGGTTCCCGCTCGGCGGGCTCGACTTCAGCGAGCCCACAGACAAGCCGATGTTGGTGATGCGAGGCGGCAAGGGCGGCATGGGCAACATGCACTTTCTCACGCAGAACGTGCGCAACCCGCGGTTCAGCAAGCGTGGGCGCAAGGGCCTCGACGCACACTTCATCTTGGAGCTCAAGCTCATTGCGGACTTGGGGCTCGTGGGGCTTCCCAACGCCGGCAAGCTGACGCTCTTGCGGGCCATCTCGGCCGCGCGCCCGCGCGTGGGCCACTGGGAGTTCACCACGCTCCAGCCCACCATCGGCACCATCTTCACGAGCATCGACCGCGACCCGTTCACGGTGGCCGACATCCCGGGGATCATCCGGGACGCCAGCGAGAACCGCGGCATGGGGATGGACTTTTTGCGGCACATCGAGCGCAGCGGCGGGTTGGTGTTTGTGGTTTCGCTCGAGTCTGCGTCGCCCGTGGCGGACTTGTGCTTGTTGAAGGAGGAGATCGGCGCCCGGCGCATGCACGGCAAGCAGGTGATGGTGATCGCGACCAAGGCGGACTTGGTGAACGACGCCGGGCGGTTCCACGAGCTCCGGGAGTTTGTGGGTGCGCAGGAGGGCTGGCGATGCGTCCCAGTGTGTGCGCCCCGGGGAGAGAACATTGATGAGTGCATCCGCATGATGGGGGACATTGCCGCCGCCACAAAACGTACATAGAGAGCGGCATGGTCGAGTGGAGTGACCGGGAATCGAAGAGAATACATAGTTGGAAGAGGAATAGATGGTAAAGTAGAATAGTTGGTATAGTTGGTACCTGGTATACCAATACCAGGCATAGTTGGTATAACTGGTATAGTTAGTATAACTGGTATAGTTAGTATAACTGGTATAGTTGGTATAACTAGTATAGTCGAAAAAGCTGGTGTCGACATAGCTGGTATGGTCGATAGCTGGTTTTGGTATTGTGGGTAGTATGGTCGGTATAGTTGGTATAGTTGGTATAGTGGTGCATTCGGTAAGCTTGGGGTAATTGCTACAGTTAATTGTTGCTACAGCCGGTATTGCTGGTAAATTTGGTATATTTGATACAGTCGGAACAGTTGGTTTAGAATTGGTATGCGCTGAGTAGCTGGTACAGTTGGTGTTGCTGCAGTTGGTTTGCTACAGTTGGCATTGCTGGTAAGCTGGTATTGTTGATAGCTAGTGTTGGTATAGTTGGCGTAGTTGGAAGCTGGTATAGTTGATATAGTCGGTACAGTTGATATATATGAAAATTGTATGCTAGTGCCGTTGCTAATTGCTACCGGCGGTGTTGCTGCTGCTGGTGATACATTTGCTTGCTACATTTGGTAACAATTGGTCGAAGCATGACTCCTCCACTAAGCAGTTGATGATAAGTAAGGTCACCTTGCCTATTTATCTCAATTCACTGACATTCTCTTGAGCTTGAGTAGGGAGTAGTTACGCGGTGATGTGCATGGTTGCGCGCCCGGCGCGATGCACTAAACCCGCCGCACAGCAGCAGTTATTTTTCGCAGCAAGGAACGCCTAGATCACTGCACGCTGGCCAGATTCAGCCTCGTGGAATGGAGCGATCCCGCCTCTACTCCACACTATGGCACCTTGACGAAGTCTCGACTAATGGTGCTACACTTTGATCGTATCGTATCTCATTCTATAGTACATCTATAATCCGTCCGGTCATGTCGTTTCGTTAGTAGCCGCGCGCGCGGAGCACGCGCTCAATCTGCAGAAGAATGTAGCCGTGGCTCTGGTCCACCGGCTTGGGGAACGTGAAGTCGAACCCGCAGCGCTCGTAGAGCTCGAGGTCCGAGCGCAACGCCCGCGTGGTCACCGCCACGAGCCCCACGTGGTCCATGCTCGGCAGCAGGCGCACGCGGCGGGCAATGTCCACGCCCGTCACCACGGGCATCTCGATATCGAGGAAGATCACGTGGAACGGCACAAGGCTGGGAAGGCGGGACAGGTCCTGCACGGTGGTGATGGCGGAGTTGGGGAAGAGCTTGGCAAGCACCCGGTGGAAGATGCGGAGGTTGATCTCGTTGTCGTCCACAATGAGGAACCGGAGCGCCGAGTAGTTGGGCATGAACACGTGCTCGTCCACCGGCAGTGGGTAGCACGCGGCGTCGGCCATGGCGCGGCTGGAG
Organism: Helenozyma rhizophorensis; assembly: GCA_030573355.1. Lineage (NCBI taxonomy): Eukaryota > Fungi > Ascomycota > Pichiomycetes > Serinales > Metschnikowiaceae > Helenozyma > Helenozyma rhizophorensis. Next base: position 12,171 of record JAJMDD010000040.1, read on the forward strand.
CCCTTGGGCACTATATGCGCGAGCGGACGCGCGGGGATTATGGGGCTGTCAACGGGGGACGCGAACATGGTCGCGGGCCAGGGCGCCGGGGCCCTTATAAAGACGGCGCCCGCGGGCGGTTGATCCAGGCGGGCGTAAAATTGTGCCGTGTTGCTGCGCATTGTGCAGGCCGGCGCCCAAGTTGCGGCCAGGCCCAACTCCACCAACTCCGTCGGGCCCCGCTCCGTGGTGGAAGAGCCGTAATTTGCTGAGACTTGGCATGTGCATGTTGTGGGCCGAGCGCAAGAAGACGTGTGGAGCTGGGCTTGGTCCGGTGCGATTTGCTCGCTCCAGTTCGACGTTTCGCACCGCGGCCAGGTCGGCCTGCACCTGCACCTGCACCTGTTCCCTGCGCTCTCCGCAGCTCCAGCGGGCCGGCCAAGTGAAACTTGCGCCATGCTCAGTCATGGGGCCCACAGCTTGCATGCTAGCGGGGCGTGCAACATATTCCACGTTGCACTGGATGGTCCACCGGCCACGATCTGGCCGTTTCGGGTGTGCCGCGGAATTAGCCCGCCGCACCGTTCGTATCTCTCTTGCTCCATCGCCTTACTCTCCCCTCTCTTGTTAGGTCCGTCTTCCGCCGTACCTTTTTGCCGTCGCTTGGCGTCCTTTTGCCGTTCTTCTCCATGTTTCTTCCTTGCAGTGCTTTTCTTTTTCTGCGCAGCGTCTGGCCGGTGCGTCTGGACCTGCTGCTGCTTCTGGGCTTTCTGTCGGATCGCTCGGTCGCGTGCATCTTAAAGACTTCGCTGCATGCGGCCTGCATCCACGGTATCTGGCGCATGCTTTAAGGTCATACTGGCTCGCTTCAACTTTCCAACAGCAACGCCCCTTCCTCTGCCCCCTCGCCCCACCTGCCTCGCCCCACCTGCCTCACCCTAACCACATCCACATCACCACATACCCATCGCCATCCACATCTACACCACCATCTACATCTCATCGCCAACACCTTACGCCCATGCACACGATTCGTTCGTCACATTTTGCGTCCAACGGATCTCCGCATTCTTGTCCCACGTTTAGTTCTCCTGTACGCTCGTGCTGCAGCTCCGGCTCGCTTCTACGGCTCTGTTCTCCGCCAATTCTTCGGCACATGGGCGTCTTCCGTGCCTGTACGCTTCTGCAACCTCCACAATACTTCTCGCAGTTTCATTCCTTGCTCACGCAAACTGCACCGCAACCTACAGTTCACATACTCTCACTCTCTATGCTCTGCCATACTCGTCACTGCTCCACCGTGACAAATACTCTGCAAAATACCTCAGTAAAATACTATCTGTGTCACTCTGTGGCACTCTCTATGTCACATGTCACTCTCTGTCACTCTCTGTCACTCTCTTGTCACTCTGTGCCTGTTCGTCTTCGAAGAATCTCGATGTTCATCTCTGCCGTACACTCTTTCGCAGTCGTTTGCGTGCAGTCGCTAGCGTGCACTCTTTAGCGTGAACTACATGTCGGGCACTCTGTTCAAGCTCACGGTCAACGAGCACCTCGAGGGCTTGCCCAAGGTCATCCAGTCCAAGCTCTACGCGGCGCCCGCAACATGCTTGTCCATCTACCGCTTGCTTCCGTCCTTGGCCAAGTTCTACATCGTCAGCATGCTCTTCACAGAGAAACCCGTCGCGGTCAAGGACTTGGAGAAGTGGTGCCAGCCCCAGGCCCGCAAGCTCCACTACGAGTCCTTCAAGCGCCTCCGCGCGTTGCACTTGATTGAGGAGGACTCCAGCGGCACCCACATCCGCCTACATCCCACCTTCCGCAACAACTTCCGTGACTGCTTGACGGGCTCCCAGGCGCCCAATGCGTTCGGCATCATCGCGTCCGCTCCAGAGAAGCACCACGTGGACGTCAAGTTCCTCGACAAGTTCGCCACGCAGAAATGGGAAACCATTCTTCATTTTATGGTCGGCACTGAGCTACCGACCAAGCCGTCCAAGTCGGTGCTCTCGTTGTTGAAGCTGGGTGGGCTCATGGAAGGCGCAGGCAGGGGCACATCCGACTTGAAAATCACCAACGGCGGCTTCCAGTTCTTGTTGCAGGACGTCAACATCCAGATCTGGACCATCCTCCTCGAGTACTTGAACTTGACCCAGGACCTCAACATGGACCCGGTGGACGTGCTCAACTTCATTTTCATCTTGGGCTCCCTCGAGCTCGGCAAGGCGTACTCAGTGTCGGGCTTGAGCGAGACCCAGCTCAGCATGTTGCCCGACCTCCGCGACTACGGCTTGGTCTACCAGCGCTCCGAGGGCTCCTCCCGGTTCTTCCCTACGCGCTTGGCGACAACGTTGACCTCTGAGTCTACAGGCTTGAAAACGCCTTCTATGGTGTTGAACCAGGCGGTGCAAGACGCCAATCTGAAGACCCTGGAGTCCACCTCGGAGCAATCCGTCAACCAGATGGGCCAGATCATATTGGAGACCAACTTCAAGTTGTATGCATACACCAACTCGCCGTTGGAAATCGCCATCATTAACCTCTTTGTCTCGTTGAAGACCAGATTTGCCAACATGGTCATCGGACAAATATCTCGCGAGTCCATCAGAAACGCGCTCTACAACGGCATCACTGCCGAACAAATCATCAGGTTCTTGGAGACACATGCTCATTCCCAAATGAAAGGACTAGCGAAAGACAAGTTGGACAAGAAAATCGAGTTTGACGCCAGTCATAATATCAACACAGCCGGCGGAGCGCCTCAGTCGAAGTCGTCCGACTCCGCCATTGCACAGCACAAGCTTGAAATCTTACCTCCAAACGTGGTAGACCAAATCAAGTTGTGGCAATTGGAGTTGGACCGTATCCAGACTTTCGAGGGCTACTTGTTCAAGGACTTTAAGAACCAGAACGAGTATGATGTGTTGTGCAACTATGCTACAGAAGTTGGCGTGATGCTATGGTCGGACCGTGTCAAGCTTCGATTTTTCGTTACTGCGGACGGAATGACCCAAGTAGCCGACTTTGCCGGTCGCAAATTTCGTTAAAACATCATCATTTTGTGTGGCTATGTACAAGTCAACCGGAGCACGCTTCACAGTGCTCCGCATCATCAATATTACAAGATAGTGGCGTTTCATCAAAAATGTCGTAGTCGTCCGCATCTTCGTTTTCGGGACTGGTGAAATTAGTGCTTTTGCCCGACTCAGGAACTTCCAACAGCTCGATTAAGGATTCCGGGCTGGAATCTGTAAGGTATTCAGCAGTAGCCGGTTCTCTGCGCGGACGTTTCAGCTCGCGTTTCTCCCGTATCACTCTGCTGTCATAACTTCTGGTGGCCACGTATTTTCCTCTTTTGAGGAGCAGAATGTCTGGCATCTCAAGTGATGCTAGCTCTGACATTATTTGTTCTTCGTCAATGGTGAATTGAATTGCGCGAGACGCTGATTGCGTCCGCAAATAGTACATTCCCGTCTTAAGACCCTTCTCCCAGGCGAAAAAGTGGCAGGACGTGAAGGCTTTGAATGTCGGATCTTTCAAGTGAATGTTCATGCTCTGCAGCTGATCAACAAAGCAACCTCGTTCGGCGGCCATTTCAACAACGTGCTTCTGGCTAATCTCCCAAACTGTTTTATAGAGGTCTTTCAATTCTCTAGGGATAATGTCGATGTTTTGAACCAGACCGTTGTCCATTACTATCTTGTCCTTGAGTGCATGGCTCCATATGCCCAAATCTATCAAGTCTTTGACAAGATATTTGTTCACCACCTGGTATTCCCCTGAAAGTACCCTGCGCAGGTACAAATTAGATGTGAAAGGCTCAAAGCACTCATTATATCCCAAGATTTGAGACGTGGATGCTGTCGGCATGGGTGCAACCAAAAGGGAGTTCCGCAATCCATGTTTCTTGATATTGCGTTTCAAATCGTCCCAGTCAGTGAAAAATTCAGGCTTGTGGTCCCAGAGATCGAATTGAAGCTGTCCGCGAGACAGTGGAGATCCAGGAAATGTTTCGTAAGGGCCATTTTCGATGGCCAATTTGAGCGAGCTTTTTATCGCTGCATGGTAAATCGTCTCAAAGATCTGGCGGTTGAGCTTTCTCGCTTCGTCCGACTCGAATGGAAGACGAAGTTCCAAAAAAGTATCAGCCAAACCTTGTACGCCTATCGCAATGGGGCGGTGCCTCAAGTTAGAGCGACGTGCGCTCTCCACCGGGTATTTTGTAACGTCAATGACAACGTCCAAGTTCCTGGCGAGAATTTGTGTGACTTCGTGTAGGCGAGCAAAGTCAAAGAACAAGTTGTCACCATCTCGCACAACGAAGGAAGGAAGGGCTAACAGTCCCAAGTTGCAAACCGCAGTCTCATCCTTTGACGAGTACTCTACTATCTCACAGCACAAATTTGAAGACTTTATGGTTCCCAAATTTTTCTGATTCAGCTTCCTGTTGCTCGAGTCCTTGTATAGCATGAAAGGCATTCCAGTCTCCGTTTGGGATTCTATTATATGCATCCAGAGCTTTCTGGCCTTCATCGTCTTCATTGCTCGCCCCCCTTCCTCGTACTTGGTGTAAAGTTGCTCGAACTCTCTGCCGTAAACTTCCGAGAGCCCAGGAGCCTCACTTGGTGAGAATAATGACCAGTCCTCGTTGTTCTTTACGCGCTGCATGAACAAGTCCGGTATCCACAATGCGTAGAAGAGATCCCTTGCTCTCAGCTCTTCCGGTCCGTGATTCTTGCGAAGCTCAAGCACTTCGCAAACATCTCCATGCCATGGCTCGATGTAAACGGCTATTGCCCCTGGTCTTTTGTTACCACCTTGGTCAACATATCGAGCAGTGCTATTGAAAACGCGAAGCATAGGAACAAGCCCGCTTGAGGTTCCGTTCGAAGATTTTATTAATGATCCTCGTGCCCGGATATCGTGGACATGAATACCAATACCTCCAGAGCCTTTCAGAATGAGCGCTGCCTCATGGAGCGACTTGTATATCCCATCGATCGAGTCTTCTTGCAAAGCCATTAGATAACACAGAGAGAGGTAATTATTTTCGGTGGCTGCATTAAATAATGTCGGTGAAGAGTGAATGAAATACCGACTTGACATTAGCTCATAACTTTCAGCTATTCTTTCAAGGGCGTCAGATCTGTCTGAAATTCCATGAATACCAACAGCCACTCTCATGAAAAGAAATTGAGGAGTTTCTGCAACCGCTCCCTCCACATGCAAAAGATACAGCTTTTGTAGCGTTCTCATGCCAAAGTACGGCAAATCAAAGTCTCTGTTAGACAGAATGAGCGAATCGAGAAACTTTGCATGCTCTTTGACAAACTCAACCGCTGTTTCCGAAACTAGAGGGTGGGGCTCTCCGGTTTTTGAGTTTCGATTTTCTCGGAGCCGCTGAAAGTTCTCAGAGAATGATAAAGTAATCAGTCTCTGTATTGCCCAAGCAGCTAGTCGACCAGCAAGGGCAGAGTAATCCGGATTCAATGTCGTCCTCAGTGCTAATGACTCCGCAGAAAGGGTCCATAGTTCTTCGGTCGATATTAGCACAGGAAGAGATTTCTCTATTATTGCAACATCTTCATGGAGTTGAGAGTCGTTCAACAGTAGATCGAATGCCAAATTCTTTAGCCGTTTTTGAAACCTGGAAGCATCGAACGGCTGAGTGGATCCACCCTCGGATACCAATGTAGACATGGGTTGCCTTCAGACCGTTACAAGTTCGAAATACTTATGCAGTACTTCATCTCCCCATTACACTTCCGTTTACGTCGAACGACAGGGGAGCTGCAGCGATGGCCCAAGCTGTCAGGTCCCGCTTTAACGACCGTTGAAGGCTCAGAATCCTCGATGTCTTCGTCAAAAAAAGAAGCTCGCACTCAGGTTCGAACTAAGGACCTACAGATTTGCAATCTGGTGCGCTACCACTGCGCCATACGAGCCTCTTTGAAGACAAGATGATTCATTGATGCTGATACTCTATTGGATATTTCCATGTGCCAACGTCGAGGTCGCATATTTTGGAGCCCTTCTTCCGTATAATTGAGCCTACTGCAAGGTGTTTCTGGACTTTATAATCTCATTTTCTGAGGATGGCGGCTCCCTCTGCCCACCCGTACACCTCACATCTCAAAAAAATCAATACTCATCTTACTGATCTAAACCCGCTTACAAATAGTCATGAGTAAGAGAAAGGCGTCTCACATTGCAGATATGCAAGCAGACGACTCATTTCTGCCGCTATTGAAGGAGGAGTACAGGGGTAAAAAACTCACGGATCCAATCAACACAGTGGATGACAAATGGCACCTTTTACCGGCATTCTTGAAGGTGAAGGGCTTAGTGAAGCAACACTTGGATTCGTTCAACTACTTCGTGGATGTTGATTTGAAGAAAATCATAAAGGCCAATGAGCTCGTTTTGTCCGATGTCGATCCTCTGTTCTACCTTAAATACTTGGACATTAGAGTGGGCCACAAGTCTACCCTGACACCCGGAACGAAGGAGGTTATCATGGCTCCCCATGAGTGTCGTTTGAGAGATTTGACATACTCTGCTCCTATTTATGTTGATGTTGAGTACACAAGAGGACGCAAGATCATCATGCACAAAGATTTAGAGATCGGGCGTATGCCTATCATGTTGCGTTCGAACAAATGTGTGTTGGACGGCATCGATGAACAACAAATGGCAAAATTTGAAGAGTGTCCTATCGACCCTGGCGGATACTTCATCGTCAACGGCACAGAGAAGGTGATCTTGATTCAGGAACAACTTTCCAAGAACAGAATCATTGTCGAAGCAGACCAGAAAAAGGGTATTGTCCAAGCTTCGGTCACTTCGTCCTCTCATGAGCGTAAGTCCAAAACGTACATCATTTCCAAGAATGAGAAGATCTATTTGAAACATAACTCCATTGCTGAGGACATTCCTATTGTCATCGTTTTGAAGGCTGCCGGTATTGCTTCAGACTTAGAGATTTTGCAGCTCGTGTGCGGTTCCAACTCCCAGTATCAGGACTTATTTTCCATCAACTTTGAGGAAGCCGCAAAGCTCGAAATTTTCACTCAACAGCAGGCTCTCCTTTACATTGGAAAGAGGGTCAAAACTGTGCGTCGTAACGGAGCCCCCAAATTGTCACAGCTACAAGAGGGTATTGAAGCCATTGCAACTACCGTGATTGCGCACCTCACGGTGTCTGACCTTAACTTCAAGGAAAAGGCGTTGTACATTGCCACCATGGCGAGAAAAGTTTTGATGACGATGCACAATCCCTCAATGGTAGACGACAGAGACTATGTTGGTAATAAGCGTTTGGAGTTGGCTGGTCAATTGATGTCGTTGCTTTTCGAAGATTTGTTCAAGAAGTTTAACTCGGACTTCAAGCTCAACATTGACAAGGTCTTGAAAAAGCCCAGCCGGACCTCGGAATTCGATGCTTTACTTACCATCAACATCTACTCCAACAATATTACGATGGGAATCAATCGTGCTATTTCAACAGGAAACTGGTCGTTGAAACGTTTCAAGATGGAGAGAGCTGGTGTTACTCATGTGTTATCGAGACTTTCTTACATCTCTGCTCTTGGTATGATGACCCGTATCTCCTCTCAGTTCGAGAAGTCCAGAAAAGTCTCTGGCCCTAGAGCTTTGCAACCTTCTCAATTCGGGATGTTGTGCACATCTGACACCCCAGAAGGTGAGGCATGTGGTTTGGTGAAGAATTTGGCGTTGATGACACACATTACAACAGATGACGAAGAGGCCCCTATCAAAAGACTCTGCTACCTTTTAGGTTGCGAGGACATCGACAGCATGGATTCCGCCACTTTATACGCCGATGGCAACTTTGCGGTTTTCCTCAATGGTACTATGATTGGAAGTACAAGATTCCCTGTCAAGCTAGTCAGAGACTTCCGCACGTTGAGACGTTCTGGTCGCATCTCTGCATTCATCTCCATTTTTACAAACACACATCAGGCTGCAGTGCATATTGCTACCGACGGTGGTCGGGTTTGTCGTCCGTTGATCATCATCGACTCAAAAACTCGTCAGCCCCGGGTGGAAGAATCTCATTTGAAGAAATTATTTTCTGGGGAATGGGGATTTGACGACTTTTTGACTCACGGCTTGGTAGAATACTTGGATGTCAACGAGGAAAACGACTCCTTAATTGCATTGTACGAAAGTTCAATGGAAGAAAGTCCTAATCTCCATTTTACACATTTGGAAATCGAGCCATTCACAGTTCTTGGTGCTGTCGCAGGTTTGATTCCATACCCTCATCATAATCAGTCGCCCAGAAACACGTATCAATGTGCTATGGGTAAACAAGCTATTGGAGCTATCGCGTACAATCAATTCCGCCGAATCGACACGTTGTTATATTTCATGGTATACCCACAGCAACCAATGGTGAAGACAAAAACTATAGAGTTGATTGATTATGACAAGCTTCCAGCGGGCCAAAATGCCACAGTGGCCGTCATGTCTTACTCGGGTTACGATATTGAGGACGCTTTGGTGTTGAACAAATCTTCTATCGACAGAGGGTTTGGAAGATGTCAAGTCGTGCGCAAGAACACAATTACTTTGAAAAGGTACTCGAATCATACAAAAGACATTGTTGCTGGAATGCGTGTGGACGAAAATGGCGAGCCAATATTCGCTCATTCCGCGTTGGGACCTGACGGCTTAGCCGAAGTTGGTATGAGAGTTGAAAACGGACAGGTTTACGCGAACAAGCAAGTGCCAACTAATGCTGGAGAGTCGACTTTGGGAAATCGCGAGCAGCTGCAGGGTGCGGAAACACATAGAGAGACCCCTGCTTATTACAAGGGGCCCGAGCCTTCATATGTTGACCAAGTCATGATGTCAGTGAGTGACAATGACCAAGCCTTAATCAAGGTCTTGATGAGACAAACCAGAAGACCTGAACTTGGCGACAAATTTTCCTCAAGACACGGACAAAAGGGTGTCTGTGGTATTATTGTCCAACAGGAGGACTTACCATTCAATGATAGCGGGATTTCGCCAGACATCATCATGAACCCGCATGGTTTTCCATCTCGTATGACGGTGGGGAAGATGATTGAGTTGATTTCAGGTAAAGCCGGTGTTTTGAATGGAACCTTAGAGTACGGTACATGCTTTGGTGGTTCAGACCTAGAAGAAATGTCTAAAATCTTGGTCGACAAGGGTTTCAGTTACTCAGGTAAAGACATGTTGTACTCGGGAATCACCGGTGAATGTTTGCAGGCCTACATCTTCTTTGGCCCTATTTATTACCAGAAGTTGAAGCATATGGTCTTGGACAAGATGCACGCTAGAGCTAGAGGTCCAAGAGCGGTTTTGACGAGGCAGCCAACGGAGGGTAGGTCGAGGGATGGTGGTTTGAGATTGGGAGAGATGGAAAGAGACTGTGTCATTGCGTATGGCGCTTCTCAGCTTCTTCTCGAAAGATTGATGATCTCCTCTGATGCTTTTGAAGTTGACGTTTGCAACAACTGTGGCTTGATGGGATACAGCTCGTGGTGCAACACGTGTAAGAGCTCGGAGAACGTTATAAAAATGACCATCCCATATGCTGCTAAGTTGTTGTTCCAAGAACTTTTGTCCATGAACATTGCTCCTCGGTTAAAATTGGGCGACGTTTTTTGAAGCAGCGGTACATAGAAAATTTGCATAGAATACAAGTATTAAGTTACAAAGAAAATTGAATTCAAACTAAAAAGCATCGACTTTTTATTCATCTTTGGATTTGCCAAGGTGCAATCCCTTACGAAGTCCTTTGCCAACGGTACCAATGCCCTTGCCGACGCCCTTACCGACACCTTTACCGACGCCCTTTCCAACATGGCCAACAGCGCCAACTCCACTGCCGACGGCTCCGAAGGCCTCGCCGATGTGGGAGTTCGTCTCAGAAGTAACATTAAGGATAAAGTCTGGCTTGAACCCAACCCGGAAGTGCGTGATTCCGGCGTCCTTGCCATCTTCGTCTTTCATCTCGACATCAATTTCAATCTTTTCATCTTTGTTGACATCCTTGAGAGGCATGTACCCAATACACAATAAATCGTCCTGCTCTGGGCCCACGTCCCAATCATAGGCGACAACCTTGATGACGGAATCGTACTTGTTGACGGTGGCCACGCTCGTGGACTCGTTCCAAGTGGGATCCAAAGTCTTCTTCACCTTCTTACTTTTGAAGAAGCTGTCCTTGTCTGTATCCAAATACAATTTGACGTAGGGGTCAGACTTGCCGTTACTGTCACCAGCTGGCAAATTCTCGGCACTGATGACTTCAATCTGAGTGTATCCACAGTTGTCGAAACGGTCCTGAGGTGGGATTTCGGATGTGTAAACGATAGGAATCCACTGCGTTTGGATGACGACCTTCGCTGAACCAGCTCCCGACAAATCAACTGTCATCGGCTTGTCGAAACCGTTTTGTAACAACTGAGTAGTAGGAATGGACGCCTCGGCAATAGGTTTTTCAGCTCTGTTCATGTTACTCTTTTTGACGAGTCTGAAAAGGGCTTTAGACCATTCCAATTCCTTGATTATCACGTCTCCAGTTGTCTCCACCTTATTGGTAGTCTGCTTTAATTTAGGAGTCACGTAATTGGAAAGCCCAGTATTGTCAAAGAATATTTGCAAGTAGCAATCCTCCTTCGACTTGCTGACTTCTTTCACTTCAAAGATGAGAACACCGCTCTTGTAATCAATAAGTTCGTTCAAGCCCAATCTTAACTTATTCGATTGTGCTTCATCATCCTCCTCCTCTTCCTCGACAGGAGTAGATTCCTTCTTCTCGTTGGTCTTTGCCTTCGCTTCTTCCTTGGCCTTCTTCTCCGCAGCCTTCTTCTTGTACTCTTCTTCGTCCTTTATCTCCTCCCTCGTCATGACAGGCAAGGTGGGGTAAAATGACAAAGAGTATGTCATAGTACCCTTTGGACCTCTCTTGTGAATCAACTTGGATTCTCTCTTTGTTGGATCAACAGTCTCAATGTACCGTCCGGTTTCATCTTTGTTGATGAGGTCTCTCAAGACAACATCGAATGAACCCAAAGTACGGTCAGGTCCAAGCTTTTCAACATCCATAACTTCCAACGTCAACTTTTGGTTTGGAGAAGAAACAGTAACGTAATGTACTTCGTTCCAGGTTGGATCCAAGGTGGATTCAACAGCTGCCGTGCGACCTCTTTGAACGCCGTTGATCAAGATACGTGCGTATGGATCAACCTTTCCTATTGTTTCCAAATTGCGCAAGTCTTCCGCCTTATCAATCGAGATTCTCACAACACCAATAGGTGGTGTGTAACCTCCAGCACCTGAAGCGCCTTCCAACATTACCGGCTTCCAATTCGTGGTGATGCTGATCTCACCTCCCTTTGACAATTGAAACCAAGGGTCATCAACCTGAGAGGCATCGATCAAGTTGTTCAAAGTAGTGAAAACAGTGCTGTAAATCTTCTTGTCAGCAGTTCTGAGGATGACCTTAACCTTTGTCTTAGCGCGATTGTAAATGATTTGCTCTTTGCCTTTGGCCCAACTTGGAGAGTTGTTCTTCTTCACGACCGAAGTCTCGAAGAAGGGCTCGCCATCAAGGAGCACCTCCGCGTAAGTAGACAAGGGCTTTCCATCAGGGCTCTTCAAGTTTCTCGCGGCAGTTATCTCAATTCTGCCGATACCGGTGTTCAAATCTGGAGGTGGAATTATTGCTCCATCCGCCTGTCTCTGAGCTACCAAAGTAGGCATGTAGTGCAAACCGAACAGTAACTCTCCAACTGGTTTGTTGTTACGAATAACAGGGGCAGTAATGTTGGGAATCTTAGCGTTCTGATGCAATACGTCCAAGTCGAATTGAATGGAACCAATTTGCTTGTCATGGCGGATTTGATTACCGTTGTAGTCGAACACACCGATGTTCAATGGCTCAGATAACGAGTTGATTGGGATACGTAATGTCTCGTTCCATACCGGTCTAGTAGTGTCGTCCTTGTGCTTGGTTCTGGCCAAAACCTCCTTCGAGGAGACAGAAAGCGTACAGTAAGGGTCAACGGTGTTATTGACACGCCCGTAGTTCTTCAATCCCTTAGCAGACTTGATGTTGATAACTAAGACACCCACTGCGGAGTTCAATGGAGCACCAGCCATCAACTGCTGGATGTTCAATTGGAATGAAAGAGGAGCAAACAAAATAGGGCCCACGTACTTCTTGATCATCTCGTTGATGAAGGGATACAAGCCGGGGAAAGCCAAAACTTCCCAGTTGAAGGAAGAGTCACCAAAAAGCTTAGAGTTGAAGTCAAACTGCGGAGGCTCCATCAAAGCCACATTCACAGTTTCGATGTGCGGAAAGGCGGCCATCATTCTCAATCTCACTCTAAGCAAGCAGCGGAAGGATACGTCAGAAACTGCCACTGGGATAGGAATACCAAAGAGGCTCGCCTTAACGATAACCTTCTGGTTGACGTTGCTCTTCAATTGTTTGTTGTTAGAGTCGGCAAGATCGTTAGGGGTGAAAGAGCAGCCCCAGTCCATGACGACAACATCGTCAGCAGTGCCGGATAAAGTCTTGACCATGTCAATTCTAGGAGGCTTGGTGCCTGCAGTGAACGAGTCGAGCCACAACGCCTTGATGAAGGCAGGCGCAGGGGAGGCAGCCAAAATTGGGTTGACCTGCTCGGTGACAATTTCTGCGATCGAGGGCTCCAAAAAGTGCCAGAATTTCTCCAAGAAGACATTGAGCCAGTCCATAGTTTCGTAGTCGTTCTCGATACTCTTGATGGAGAACTCTCTTTGAGCAAGCTCTCTCAAGTTCTGTCTATATTTTCTCACAGAACTGCGGTACAAGATGGACGCAGCCACCATAACGAAAAAGACTGGGGCCAAAGTGAACCGAAACCAGCCCACAATCCAGGACAACAATCCTCCCACAATCAAATAGGCCACATTGTGATACCAATCGCCGAAAGCAACGCTTGGCAAGTAGGCGTCAAAAAGCGAGCCACGAGATAACAAGTCGACGACTTCATCCTCCTCCGTCAATGCATCTGCTTTCTCGAAGCGACCCACTTCTTTCCAGCCACGGTAAGTTGGCTCGACAGATTGCCTTGGAGGAGGCTTGGACTTGTTGTTAGAAGTGTCAAAGTCCTCGCTGACGGTCCAATCGACGGTGGATGTATTCACGTCATTCGACTTGGACTTTTCAATTTCTTCGATATCAGGGCTTTGGGACACAGACTTTTGTTCAGGTGCATCCAAGACCTCGCTGGGCTGCGTGAGTTAGTAATTGCCTTTGTGATTGGCTAATGCTACATACGCTTGTTGCAGCTGCTGCCTGTTCCATGACACTAGCAATTGAGTTGGAGAATGCGAAATGCCGAGAGCAGGACAAGGGGAATGTGCACAACGTTGCGTGGGTCGTGTGCGAGAGAAAATACCGTGATTGCCGGAAACAGATCTCGGTTTCCTGTTTAAAAGAGCTTTGTGTAGGCACAGATAGGGCAAGCTGAATTAGACGTGAACCGGCTCTTCATTACGGCCATAGTCACCAGGAATCCTCCGAATGCTTATCTATGGAGGAGTGTGGAGAACAATACGATTGTAGGTGCGGCTCAAGATCTACGACATTTTTTTGATCATCCTACAGCCAATTCCCCTCCCAACTCCCACCTTTACTTCGTTATCGAGTGGGCCGAACCTAACATGTGTCAAACGTTAAGTTCGTGCGTGCTGGGCGGTGTTCATTGTTAAGGTGTTGTGCATATACACATTCTTCTCTTGCAGCCTGAGCAAAAGGTCACAGTTGCTATACCTTCCACTTGAGCTGTAGCACTCAACCAACATCTCGAACATTTTCTGGATCTGATCCGTCGAGCTTAAAATTACGAACATCACGTTTTTTATTTGTGTATATATGTGACTGACTCCCTGGTGCTTGTCGATTGCTAGTTAACAATGAATGCGAAAGGGGTATTGCAAAATTGTATTTGGTGATAAAAAATCGAAAAACCATCGAACCCAAGATCGAGCCCACAGACCTTCTTCTTACAACTTTAGTAGAGTAATGGAAAGACCAAGAAAATGAGGCGCCATCGAACACCTCAGATCGGACCCTTCTTGCCGTCATGAGCGTGGAGACGTGCGCACCAGTACACCATCACCCTGTAGTACCTAGTCAGGCCATCGCAACTCAAGGTTAGTTGAACCTACCGCTCTCATGCGCCGAACGTCCAAGTTGACGGGCAGCTTTGCTGCAGTACTAGTGGTGTTTCTAGTCTTTCACTTGCTCATGAAGTCCCAGCTAGAGCTTGAAGATGCGCTATTTTTGACCAAGAACTCGCTCAAGGAGTTTCAGACTCTGTACATGTGCAAGAGCCGCAGGTTTATCTGTCCGAACAAGGACGAAGACAAAGGAATCGGAGGCGACGCGAAGGAGGAGCTGCAAGTCCGCCACGGTGTCTGGGGCATGGACATTGACTTGGACTCGCCGTTTTCAAATGTCATGAACTCCGTGTTTCCTGTGGACCTGATCGTTTCGTACAATGTTTCGAACACGACCCACGAGTTTCTCGCCCGGTACGCTTCCTTCAGCTTGATTTTGAACGGCCGACTCCGGAGCGAGTACGCGATAATCCCTGGTTTTGGGTGCGAGAAGTTGGACGCCGACCAATACCCAGATCTCAAGGAGAAGATACTCATCGTTCTACGTGGCGAATGTACCTTTGTCAAGAAAGTGACGAATATTCTCGACTCGGGCCTTCGTCCTCGAGCAATCGCCGTTGCCAACAATGAGCCGTTCCGCAGTCTCATCACCATGTACTCGAGCACCTTCAATGAGGACGGACTGGTGAATGTTCCCATATTGTTCATCACCAACGAGGACTACGAGAAGTTGCTGGAGATCCAGCACTTGCACACGCCACTTGTGTTGCAGACGGCCACGATTGACGGGTGGATCAACCTCATGCTTCTGATGGCTGTGTCGCCTCCACTTTTGATATTACTCTGCTACATGTTGGTGCGCAGCATCCAAATGTGCCATCGTCGCAGAGTCAACCGACTCAACCAGCGGCTCGTCCGGAAGCTCCCGGTTTATATATTCGGCGGAAATCACCTCATACCCACCGGAAAATTCTACGACTACTTGACGGTGACCGAGCAAACGCACGACATCCCCCTGGTGCTGTCGTCATCTGAAAACCTCCCTGCTGGCCAGGAATCGGACGTTCAGCCGAGCAGGACCTCCTTCGTCATCAATGGGACCGACCTCTATTCATTGAAGGATTTGCATCTCTTGTTTGCCGACAAGGACTACTACCCCACCCAAAAATGCTCAATCTGCCTTGGGCGTTTCATTCCTCTCAAGTCCCGCGTCCTTGTGCTTGAATGCAAGCACATCTACCACGAAAAGTGCTTGTCCAACTGGCTAATCAACTTCCGCAGGACGTGCCCGCTTTGCAACGAAAGCTTGAATCTGCTTGAGGCCCTGCCTTTACTAGCCACCGACTCCAGTTCATACGGCAGCTTTGGCATAGACTTGGAGCGGAGCAGCGAGTACAGCGACCAAGGAATGTCCACCACTGCTGTGCGCAGCCTCCAGTTGGATCGCCAGCTTTCTCGCACGCAGACTTTGCCGAGCATTTACGCTGTGCCCAAGAGCGGGTCAGGCTCAACAAAGGCGAGCCAGTCTGCTTCTGGCACAGCGGCGACCATTCCTTCAGCCACCAGTGTTGAGTCAGAGGCATCCTTCGTCACTACGCGTTCACATATGTTGGATACGGTGTCAACCGCGTCCCAGTACTTGACGCCTCAAAATACCAACGGAGAGGACACTGGCGACGAGACCCAGCTGGACGAGTCCAGCATGACTATTCGCAATGCATAAGTGCTCTGTAAAGTTTATATTCAATACCAGGCATCCCATTGCATCAGGGTTAGTATGGCCCGGAAGAAATCGGGTACCCCAAACGCCCCACACTTGTTTGTAGCCGCCGGGTGCGCTCACGTGACCCAACAACGCTCGAGAAATAGCGAGAGGTCTTATTTGACATCGCAAAGTCCGGGGAACTCTGATTAGAGAGCCATCCCGTTGCTTCCAAAAACTGCGTGAGGCGGCCCATCGACTTTTCTTTCCTACAAAATTGTCTGGCAACCATGAATTCCCAGGACAAAATTGAAAGCCTCCTGTACTATTCTGCACTGGATGGTCCAAACTCTGAAGACAACATAGCAGACTCAAGCCAGAATCCAGATGGTCTGAAAAAACCAAAGAAACGGAAAAAGAAGGTCGAAATGGCCTGCGTCTATTGTCGCCGGTCCCACATGATTTGCGACGACGCTAGACCGTGTCTGAGATGCATAAAGAGAGGAATAGGCCATCTATGTCACGATGAGCCTACTCAAGGAAGACAGAAAAAGAAGCCACCAAGCAAAGGTGGCTATGTATCCCCCAGCACGGGACCTGTTACGGACTTTGTGCCCTCCAATATAGCACCTGATGCGTCGCAGAGCCCAAACGTTGGCATGTTCAACCAGAATATTCAAGCACAACAACCACAGCAACAGAAGAATGGCAACAGCACTCTTACAAAAACTCTCCCGTTCAACCATGAGCCTTTTTTCTACTCCGAGCACGCAGGCAGTGAGTTCAGTTCGCTCAACGATTTTTTGTCGATGATTGACGACCCAGAATTGGTTAACGGTGCGCTAAATGAGGGGCAGCCAAGTACGGACTCTCTACTAGCTTTTCTGATTACTCCGGGACAGGGAAACTCGACAACAAATTTCAATAGCCTTCTTTCGTTTTCTCCAGGCGCCAATCAGGTGACCACGTTCCCAGATCAGACCGTGTTGCCCAAAGCAGAGGAGCAGCCGCAAAACCAAAACTCGAACGTTCCCGAAACGAACCATGAAGGTTCGAAACAACATTCGTCGAGCCAAAAGGGATCATCTAGCAACCTCGCAGAGGGCCATCAACCTGTAATCTCCGATTCCGCGAGGGACAAATTCTTCTTGACCGCGGCTGATCCCACAACAGAAATTTCACCAGAGGAAAGATTGAAGCAGGTTATCAAAGCTAAACTTGAGGCAGGCTTACTTCAACCATACAATTACGCAAAAGGTTATGCTCGTCTACAAAACTACATGGACAACTACATGAACCAGTCTTCCAGGCAGCGCATTCTCAAACCCCTCCTGATTTTCAGGCCAGCATTCCGCGCAATAGCAAGGACACTCAAGGACGTTGATTTGGTGCTCGTAGAGGAGAGTTTTGAAAGAATGCTTCTAGACTACGATCGTGTGTTCACGTCCATGGCCATTCCGGCGTGTCTCTGGCGTCGTACAGGAGAAATTTATAGGGGGAACAAAGAGTTCGCTTCTCTAGTGGGCGTCACCACTGACGATTTGAAAGATGGCAAACTAGCGATTTATGAGCTAATGAGCGAGGAAAGTGCAGTGAACTTTTGGGAGAAGTATGGTGCCATTGCTTTCGACAAAGGTCAGAAGGCAGTTTTGACGAGTTGCAACCTACGGACAAAAGATGGATTCAAAAGAAAGAGTTGTTGCTTCAGTTTTACCATCAGGAGAGATCGGTATAACATTCCCAGCTGTATTGTAGGAAATTTCATTCCTACCGATCCGTAAGACTACCTACAACAATGTACGATACGAAGGTTTTCAAGATTACATGTGTGATTCACTGTGAATGATGTAATTATTCTATATTACAATGGAATGCTACTCTTCCTCGTCACTGACGTCATCGTTCTCGCTAAGGTCAACGTCGTCATCGTCTTCCACAGCATCTTCCACGTCAATCTCAGCAGACTTTGCTGCTGCTTTCGCCTTCTCATCTTCTTCGACAGAAGCCTTCAAGAGCTTGGCCTTTTCTTCTCTTGCTCTCCTATGAACCACAACGTATTGGCCCAACGGAGTGGATTCCCACTTCACATCCTTCAAGAATGCCTGAACCTCAGCTTTGTTGGAAGGACCGTACTCCACATTAGCTCTCTTCTGAGTGATATAGGTGGCATTGGCGTTAAGCTTCTCGACAAGTTGCTGCAATTGTTTGTTGAATCTGAAGTTCTTAGACTTCTTCATGAATCGCCTTAGAGTCAAAACAGCTGGTGTGACAAGCTCAGGGAATGCTATGCTCTTGCAGTATAACGTGAAGAACTCACTCGTCAATTCGAGGAACTGCTCGCACAAACCGTCTTGATATGTCTTCGTTCCGAGGTATTGCTGGTTGACCTTGATAATGAGTTCAAAATCCAATGCTTGCAACTGAGTGTTCTTGCTAGACTTTGTGAACGCCGTTGAAGTCAAAATTTCAGAAATGAGTGGATAGATTGGAATGTACACTCCGGAACCTTGGGACAATCTGATTAAGGAGCGGATCAAATAGAAACGCAATGGAAAGAACTGAGCCGTGGGGATCAACCGAATGGTACCCAATGTGACTTGTACCAAAGGATAAATCAAGGATCTAAGCGGAGATTCTTGGGACTTGTGCTTGGCCAATTCTTTCTCGGGATTGCAATGCTGAGCCAAAACTCTCGACCAGAAGTCCAAGGAATGGGCGAACTGCCAGTTGTAAATAGCTTTATAGGCATCCTTTCCCAGAGTGGCCGACACATTGCTTGTATTAGTAATCGTATTGCGCAAGTGAACGGCCAACTGACGAACGAATTCGAATCCCACTTGATAAGACAACAGCTCGTCGATACCAAACAACTCGACTGCGGAGTTCTTGGAGAAGTTGATCAAATCGATTGTGTGGGCATTCGTCTTACGGCAATTTTTCAAGAACGAGGAATAGGTGGATTTCAAGATGATTTCCAACGTGGACTTGGGGTACTCTCTTGCAGAGTTGTTCAAGAAAGCATAGGTCGCAACTTGCGTCTCGACATTGTTAATAGAACTCCAAATCCCCACGACGGCTGCAAAAATCTGCTTGAGAACCTTACGCTGCGAGATGTAGAACGGCAACACTTCTTGCAAAGACGACAAAACCAAAGCTGCGGTTTCTGTGTTGGTGATGTCGTCCAAGAGAGTGATGTATGCTCCTGCCTGAGTCTTCAAAATTCGTGCGATGACCCGAGAGTTTGGATTTTTGTCATCAACGCTTCTAATTCCTCTCAGATTCACTTTATAAGGTGCCAATTTAGCGATTGCTTCTGGAACCCGCCTCAAACCAATAAACATCAAGTCTGAGAAGACTGATGGGTCAGTGATGGTATAACGAGTCTTTTTGTCTTCAGAGTTATGGATATAGACCGCAGCTTTGAAACCAGCGACAATGTTCTGGATAGTTTTGGTCGTAGGTTTGTTCAAACTTTTGTCCCATTTAACAACTAGGGCTTGCGTGATCTCGACTTGTTTTCTCTTGCTGGATTTTTCCTCAGATGCCTCGACTTGTTGTTCTTCGTCATCATCATCAACTTCTTCGTCCTCATCTTCGCTAATGGCATCCATTGGGTTGACACCCTCAAAATCCAACAAGTTCTTATCGTTTTCTTTCAAGTATTTGAAAAACTCAGGGTCTTTATTCTCCAAATTCTCCATGTCTTGCTTCATCATTTCCTCATCTTCTTCTTCAGAGGATACTTCATCTTGATCTTCCATGTTAACATCGTCAGACTCTTCCTCCAGAGGCTCTTCTTCCAGAGCCTCATCTTCCAGAGCATCAGCTACTTTGGTGCCCTTCTTAGGCTTTGGGACATCGAATCCACCCGCAAAGAATTCATCAACGGACATGTCATCGAAGATAGGCTTCGTAGACTTTTTCTCCTTTGGCTCCGCAGGACCAGTGCCGCTTCCCTTCTTTCTCAGGGCAATCTTCTTGTTGTGCTTCTGCACTTCACGACGATGCTCGATCGTGTGTTTCAAGTGTTTATTCTGAAACTTTTTTGTGCTCTTGGAAGTCTTCGCCATATTTAGCTAGTTCTTGAGGTTTGAAAATTTGGCTGAGATGAGATGGAGTATGCTGCAGACACTACATACAGGAACAACCAGATGGCATCTACTGTGAATTGCAACAATCAAGCATATTGACTGTCTCGATAATTTATTAATCGTAATATCCCATAAAAGCTTTCTTGAGCCACCAAAGCAATTTGTCATACACAATAGAATTGGCATTGTGGTAGTAAATGGAGTGGTCACTGTCCGGAAAGAAATGAACGTCATAGTTCTCTACGCCTTTCATGTCTAAGTTGTCCAAGAGCCACATGCTATTTTGCAAGTGAACATTGTCATCCGCCGTTCCATGCATGACCAAGAATCGACTCACTTTCTTGAAGTTGTCGAAACCATTGAGCCTTGAAATGGCTTTGTAGTTTGGGTTACCTTTGGGAGATTTCATGTATCTCTCTGTGTACATCGAATCGTAGAAGAGCCAATTGGTAACCGGCGCGACTGCCATTCCATACTTAAAGACCTCGCCTTGATCGAATTCGAGGGTCTTCAAAGTGGTAAAGCCTCCGTATGACCATCCCCAAATGGCTGTCCTCTTATCATTCACATACTTGTTCGTCTTGATGTAATCTTTGACGATGGTGCTGATATCGCGTGGCTCCCAAAAGCCGAGCTGCTTTGTGGCAAATGATTTCAAATGCCAATTGTCACTTCCGGTTCCTCTTGGCTCAATTATTAGAACCACCGCACTCAACTCGGAACTAACAATATCTTGAAAGCTGACCAGGAAAGAGTAGTCAACAGTAGTCGAGCCCGGTCCTCCATAAGCATGTACTAGTAGCGGATATTTCCCTTTAGGATCAAAATTTGGAGGAAATATTTCGATCATATTCAAGTCCACCTCATCGGAACCTTGGCCGACCTTCACGGTGGTATAAACTTTCGTCGGAACATTTGTTTGTGCAAGCGTCTGAGAGAGCCTTTTGACATCATTGATGGGGTCTATGTCTGCCAAAGAAGTAGAGTCCAAATGCCAGAGAGCCATGTTAAGAACCTTTTGCCATGGCTGAGCTGGGCCGCGATAGAAAAGGTTAACGAACTGTGCATCAGCACTGAAACGTGGGTCGTACTTGCCATCGGTGGCTATGATCTTCTTCAGCGAGTCAGTCAATGAAACCGCAGCGAACGAGGAGTTCAAATCTGTACCAAACATGCCGTAGACGCAATCCTCGGCCGCATCATACGCCAAATTTGCGTCGTAGTTAACCGGTCCCAAAAGCTTTGAATATTCCTTCGCACTCGCCAGGTCAAAGAGTGCAAGTTGGACAAGGTTGTCAACCACAATGCGATCTAGGTACTTGCTCTGGTCTCCTTGCTTTACTAGTACGATGGGCAGTGCTTTTTCAATCCACCCACCATATTCAGTAGAGTTCGTTGAGGAGACAAACTTCAATGTCGAAGACTCCGAAGCAGACAAGACCTTCTTGACCTGAATGGTACTTGCACGATCGGACAATTTGATAAGAGCAGAATCCTTGTCGATCCACTTCACGTCATAGACTATGAAATCCAGACCAATGAGATCGTCAGCCACTCCCTCCACAGGAGTTGACTGGTTCAGCTCAACTTCATACAAATAAAGCTTCACGGTCGGATTCTTGGTGCCTGGCTTCGGATACTTGATGGAGGAGTGAATGGGATACTGGTTCACTTCGTCGACTTTTTCAGCGCCGGAATCCTCATATGACATTGCAACCTCATTTGCATTCTTAACGTAGTACTCCATTTTATACTCACTCACTTGAGAATCGTCAATGGACACATAGAGCAAATATTTCAGGTCAGGCGACCACCAGATCATGTTATCGTAAGGATAGATTTCCTCCTCGTAAACCCAGTCTGGCTTTCCATTGAAAATATCAGAGCTGCCATCCGTCGCGATTGCAGTTGTTGCCTGAGTCTCCACGTCCATCATGTATAAGTCGTGATTGTGACCAAAGACAAGATATTTCCCATTTGGACCGAAGTGAGCGAAATGGAGCTTTTCAACTTCGCGGTCGTCGTTTTGACCCGGCGGCTGGACTGGCAAGATGTGTCCACTTTCAGGCTGCCATAACCAGTACAACAGAAACGAGGAGTGCCGCCACTGACCCGTCAGATCAGAACGCACAAGGTGCCAGGCGTCTTTATTGTCGATTGACTCGCCCGGGTTGAGCTGGAGATCTTCTGCGTAGAAGAACGTGTTCAGGTACTCGAACTGAACCGAGTCCAACAACGTCATGCTGTAAGTGGAGTGGGCCTGGCGCACGACATACAGACCCCCCTCTCTCGAAAGATAGAAGCCTTTTGCGGAGTCTGTCGCAGTCTTGGGAAACTGCGAAGGTAGTAGCCAGCGAATGGACACCTCAGACAGCCAATACTGCCCTTTTCTGTTCGCGTCCATGGACACATTGGCGAACTTGGCGTCGTAGCTGTTCAACGAAATGTTCCGATTCGCCAACAGGACCAAATTCGTCGCAGGGCCCTGCCACAACGAGCTCGCTGCTCGTCGAGCATTCCCATTGGAGTATACCATCAACGCCACGGCCCATACCGCGAAGCAACATAGGAACACAATTGAGCATATTCTCTTGGAGATACCACCGCTGTTGCGGAAGAGCCTTAGCTGCTTCTGAAAGTTGGGATCATCCTCGTAGATCTCGGCATCTTGGTTGAACTTGGCGTAGTCCTGAATCTCCTCGAATATCGCCGAAGTCTCGGAGGACTCCGACTCGTCTGCAGAGTCTGGAGTGGCCGGAGACGAGAGGTCTTGGAGCGGGACCTGCTCAATCGGGGCATACGACATGAATTGTGGGGCGCGGAGCTGATGTGAATAGACAGGTGAAGAGTGCGAACAAGAATGGGCGGAGTAAGTGAAGCTCAAGAATAGAGCGGGAAAGGCTGCTAACAGGCGGCTATAAGTACGCGAAACAAGCGTTATTCAGCGGCTAACCTTATTTTGGGAGTGTAAGAGCCCTCTGTTACACCTATAGTGCAGGAGGCTTATACGGCGATCCATACTGCCTGTACAGTCACTTTAGCCGATACTCTATTGTTCACCACGCTAAACAATTGGGTTCCTCCGAATAACTGAGGCTGTTGGTCACACCGATAGAACTACTGAGATGGACTACGCCCGGGTGTTTTCGCCGGATGCGTCCGAGTCGGACCTTCACGAGTTGTTCTGCACAACTCTTTCGGAACAGAAGTTCTCGTGGGCATTGGCAGCGGCGGCAGAGTCGTCGTGGAAGTCGAAAACACAAAACCCTTCGGTGCAGCGGTTGCTAAAGTACGGCGTCCAGCTCTTGGCCGAAGTCGCTCTACCACAGGAAAACAGACCAGCACACCAGGTTGAGCTGGACTCTCCCGCGGCCAAGCGCAGCCGAGATTCACCCGAAAGTCTTGATGATGATGGTGAAGACATAACGTCGCTTGGGGCTCGAGCGGAGCCGGCAGCCTCTTTCGTTGAGGTTGCAATCGGTAGCGAGAACGGAGACCGGGAAACGAGCGGCAGAAGTTCAGTGTCGAATGCTGAAGCCGGGTTCGGTGTCTTGACTCCCGGGGCAAGAAGCAAGTTCGTCACTCAGATTGCCTCCGTGCTTCGGCTATGGTTCGCTGGGCTCTATAGTGCGGCCAAGAGCCACAACATGGACACGTTTGGGTTGTTGTTTGGCCTCCCGGGAACGTCTAGTGCGTTGACCGAGCAGCATTTGTATGAGCTCGTTGCCACAATCAAGGCCTATCTTGACGAGGTTCTCGAACATCCAGCCGGCAACACTGACTCGATCAGAGAGGTGATTCTATTAGTCCACGAGATACTTCGAGGCATTTTCGCAGCTGTGGCTCTCGAGCGAAACGAGCAAGGAAGTAATCGATTTTTTGTGCTAAAGAGCTTGCTCGTCGTGTTCTTTCGCGCCGATTTGTCCAACACCATTCATACTCTTTTGGCCATCACTTGCCCGAATGAATTGTTCGAGGAGAGACAAGAGGAAGACTACAAAGTCCACGAGTGGGACGAACGCAATGGCCCTGCGCCGCTCAGGCTTTCATACGAAACGCTCATGAAGGTTTTCGTCATCTGGGTCTCGCTAGCAAACTGCCCATTAAACATGTTGCATGTGAACAAGGTGTCGCTCTCGCTCGATATCACCACCATGAACCAATCTCCAAACCAATATGCCAATTTCATCAGCCAAATCAATTTCCACGACCTCAAGATCATGAAGGAGCTTGAGACGAGGGTGATCCCACTTCTCGCCGCCATGTTCAACTACTATTACGACCTTACTCCCGACTTGCTCAATCATTCCTTGCGCCACGCTTCCTTCTTAGGATGGATGATAGGACACAGGTTGAGTCCCGGACTGTATTTGGCTTGGGACACCACGGACACCGTCACCTTCTTCCCTGCCAATGTTCTCAGCGATGAAATAGACCCATACTTGAGGGAGGTGCACAAATACGAGTACACCGCCAAACTTGTAAGCTTCAGCACAAAGACCAGCGAAGCTGCTGTAAGAGCACCGTCATACTTGGTGGTGACACTATTGTTTTACCAGCTAGTCAACAACCAGAACTTTGTGACCACCCTATTCACACCCAGCCACAAACAGATTGTGTTCATCGACATCTGGCTCTGCGTGTCTTCATATGTTCTCCACTACCAATACCGATCCCAAATTAATGACTTCCTGGCCAGACTCTGCTTGCTTATTTTGCTCAAGTTGACGTCTGCCGATTCAGAATCGTTGGCCAAACTTAGAGAGCACGAGATTCAAGAACATAAATGGAAGTTATGCCACCACAGACATCCCGTCGTTCCAACCGACAACACAGACGGGAATAAGGCAGCTTTGACATACATAATTGACGTGCTTCAAGTAAGTTTGCGATTCAATCTCACCAGGAAGCTCGACCTTGAAAACAGTAAATTAGCCTTGTCTGTGTTGTACCAGATCCTCATTGAGGCCGAGGCCAGACCGTTTGACGGTCTCAATGTCTACAAATGGAATGAACTATACAAAACATTGGTCCAGTTCCTCACATTCCTTTCCAAGAACTTCAACGAAGAGGATGTGAAGTACGTCATTGAAGAGATTTTTGCGTTGTTCGAGGTCATTCTCGGTCCTAGCTTCGACAGAGTGCTCGAGAAGTCCAAAGACTTTTTCGTGATAGGACGGCATTGGGCCAAGTCGATCAACTACGACTTGCTCTATATAATGCTTCGGCAGCACGCTGTTATCTCCGACTTATTCGAGAGGTATATCGTGAAGAAGAACAACTTCTCACGGGTGCAGAGTACGCTCAACAAATTGAGCGAGACTTTCGACTTGCAAGAGAACAGAGAGCGCGACGACAGCGAAGTACGGGCCGTGCTCAACAACCTATCCATCCTCAGTACCGAGGACACCACGTTGACCACCTTGCACGTCGATGACTTCAATTACGCAGGAACATTCAAGTACGTGAGTAAGTTCCAGGCCTACGTCGACTTCGAGAAGCAGATTGAAATCATCGACATGTTCAACTTGGTTTTCGAAAACAATTGGATCCCTCGGGGCTAGCAGCATTAGATTAGACGACAAAATACATAGTCTACTGAAGCGTTCTGAAAAAGTCCATGCAGGTGGTGAACACCACCAAAAGAATACCACCGCCAGGGCCCAACCTCAACACCTTAGGCACGAAACCCTTGTACAACGCGGCGAAGCCCTCCTCCTTGGCGACAGTCACCACCGAAGGAAGAGTCCATCTGTACTTGGTGGAGCCAGCCTGGATTCTCGACTTGACCACGTCGAACGGAGTGTTGATCATGGTACCGAACGTGCCACCAATGGTGCCGCAAGTCAAGTCTATGAGGGTCTTCTCCGTGGAGGATTTGGGCTTGGGCATCAACGATCTCACCTGGTGAATCAAACCAAAGTAGCCGGCGTTCCACGACACGTGTCTCCACATGGTCGACTCCAATCCCTTGTACAAGCCAAGCGCACCGTCGGTCTTGAGGATGTGCTTGACCACCTCTCCCATGCCATTGAACTTGGACGATCTGTCCTGCAACTTGATCTTGACCAACTCAAAGGGCACCACGACAAACGACTCGGTCGCACCAGCAGTAGCACCGGTCAACACGGCCAAGGGCTGCGTCATCTGTGGAATGCCAAACGCCTTCTTGTAGAACTTGCCCCACTCGTCGTTGGCAGCAAACTTGGTGGCTCTCTTGGGGGCCTCCATCAAAATGGGGGCCGAGATGCCCTTGTACAATCTCGAGAAACCTTCCTCGGCAACAATCTTCTTCAAGCATCTGATGGTGCCATTGTAGTCGCTGGTGGTGGCCAACTGCTGTCTGGTCTTGACCACGTCCAATGGGTACATCACCAAGATCTCCGAGACGCCAGCAATGGCGCCCGAAGCAAATTGGTAGATGAAGGGCAACGGCTTGGGGTCGGACATTGGAGATGAAGCGAAAGAGACAATGAAGATGTGGTCCCGGAAAAAGGTGGAGGAATCACTGGAGAAAAACTGCACGCACCCACGCCCAGACAGGACGAGGCTTTTCCTCTGATAATGCCCCGCCAGACTTACCCGCGAACCCCTCACCACTAAACCCTTTTCCGACGGTCCGAGCTGGTCCGTAGCCCCGGCGGTTCTCGCCGTTAGAGCTCTCGCCAATGCGGCCGGACCGATTGGGCCTACGCCTAGATTCGGGTGCAACTCGGGCCACTATTTTCTCCAGGTCGCTATCGCGGGCCGGTACCGCACCGCGCCTAATGCTGACTACAAGGCGATAGCCATAGGCCAAGCATCTAAAGTTTACATTCTTCCAGAAGTCTATATGTTGATCCGGTAATCTACACTGATTACTTCAGATACCTCTCTATGTATCTCCATGTATTCTGGCCCTGAGTAGATGAGTCACTTGAAAGGCAGTAACTAGTAAGGCAGAAACTTGTAAGGAGTAACTTGTAAGGCAGAAACTTGTAAGGCATTCCAGGAGAGTAAGCGACCTCAGTAAAAAAATTAAACTCGATCCAGAAGGTTATGGAATCGTGGTGGTGGCCGCTTGGTGGTGCCCTGCGCCGGGTAACCCGCGCCAGTCTATATAAGCGCATCGCAAAATTCTTTTCTCACCATGCGGCGGCCAGAACGTAATCCGTGTTGCTTGTCTATTTCTGTAAATCCCACGAGTTGGCGAGTGTCACGTTCTGGTCAGAATAAATCCAGTGATGGAGAAGGACCATCTTAACGCCCTTTTGGAAAGCTGGCTAACGCACCGTGCGGCCTGGCCGCTCTGTGCATGGAGTTTTCTGAGGGCTGGGAGGTCATACATTCTACCATGTAGTCATCTGTTCAACTGGCTCATCTGTTCAACTGCTTCGGCTCACAGATAACCAGACGTAG
Source organism: Helenozyma rhizophorensis (assembly GCA_030573355.1). Taxonomy (NCBI): domain Eukaryota; kingdom Fungi; phylum Ascomycota; class Pichiomycetes; order Serinales; family Metschnikowiaceae; genus Helenozyma; species Helenozyma rhizophorensis. Next base: position 39,516 of record JAJMDD010000040.1, read on the forward strand.
TATAATGCAGCGAGCGTATCTAAGCCCGATGGTACATTCAAGTATATATCCATCCCACCCGCAAGAACGCAATCATGATGTTGATCATCACCCCCGGGATCACCGCCATCTTCTGCGTCTTGTTGAACATGGAGTCGTCCATCATGAGAAACACCACCGACACCACACCCAAAAACGCCCCGATGACGAACCCAAGGAGCAAGTCCTGGTTCTGGTCAGTGCCCTCGAGGTCCCCGGCGGCGGGATTTCGGGCCGCGGCGTTATTCTGAGGAAGTGCTACTCCAGTTTCTTCGTTGGGCGGCGCCGCCGCATGCCCTTGCTGGTTGCCTTCAACAGTAGACTCTAGCCATCTCTCCTCGAGCTGCCGGATGTACGCCTGTCTGCTTTCGTCCTCCTCAACATCGGGCACTGCCCCTGCGGGTGCATTCTGCAACGCATCCGGAAGGTAGATCTGGTGGAACTGGCGCCGCAAGTCGTTGACGTCCAGCGGGCTGACGCCTTGCAGCAACAAGCGGTCGAAGCCAATCACCTGCGGCGCCGTGCTGACCTCCTGTGCCTTGCGGTCGAGCTCGCGCTCCTGTTCCAACTGCGCTGCCGTGAGCTCGTCACCAACAAGACAATGTACATATATTGTGAGGCCCTCAATGGGCTCGCCCAGCTCGCCCAACTGCTTCAACTTCGGCTCGAAAACGTCGTGCTTGAAGTTTGTCTGGTCGTTGAGCACTCGTCCGTTGTAGATGAGCCGGAGCCGTCTGCGCTCGGTGGACTTTAGCTTGCTTCTGATCATCATCTTTAGCCACGACGTGTTGACAAGCTTGTTGATGTCATCTTTGTTGAAGTCGATTGTGAGTGGCAACACCAAGTCCTCTAGCCGAGTGGAGCCAGCTCCTGAGTCGGTAAAGCGGATATTGACCAAGACCTTCATCGTTGTATGTGGAGAGGCGCACTGACTGCAGTCCACAATACACCAGTATCAAGAACATCATGGACTAGCCATACAAGGCCGGAAACCAGGGCCGTACATTTGTGAGCTTTATATCGCGCAGTTCAGTAGTAGAACCAAATGGTGCACAAGCTACGATAGTAGGTGCTGAAGCGGACATTGGTGGACTACTTTGTGTAGTGGAAATACGAAAGTCAAGCTTTCTGCAGATAATAAGATTCTGTTGTTCCCAAATGAAGGTCAACCAACGTCATGGAAATTAAAATATTATTGTTATACGTTGTTTGCTGTTTAATGTGGTATGGTCCACTTGTAATTTCCTACATCAAGCTTCGTTCCTCATGGCCCAATGGTCAAGGCGTCTGGCTACGAAAGTAACCACTTCTGTTGGAACCAGAAGATTCCAGGTTCGACTCCTGGTGGGGAAGCTTATTTTTTTTCTTCTGATCATTTTGTAGACTAAGTGAGTCTTGCCAGCGGCTAGTTCACGTGCCTCCTCGCCAGTCTGCAAGCATCTCTCGGTGTCTCGGTCTCTCGGTGTGCACATCAGGTGGTGCGATCATGATGAAAAATGCCTGATCTCTAGTAGCAATGCTTCCTCCTCCGATCAACATCCACAAGTGGATCCAGGAGCACTCTCACCTCCTCCAGCCGCCCGTGAACAACTACTGCCTCCATAGAGGAGGGTTTACGGTGATGATAGTGGGCGGCCCAAACGAGAGGACCGACTACCATGTGAACCAGACACCCGAGTACTTCCACCAGTTGAAGGGCCACATGTGCTTGAAGGTGGTTGACGACGGCGAGTTCAAGGACGTGATCATCAACGAGGGCGACTCGTTTTTGTTGCCGGGCAACACTCCGCACAACCCGGTGCGCTTTGCCGACACAATTGGCCTAGTAGTGGAGCAGGACCGGCCGGAAGGCGTGAACGACAAGATTCGGTGGTACTGTAGAAAGTGTCGGGAAAAGATCCACGAGATTGAGTTCTACTGCCACGACTTGGGCACGCAGGTGAAGGAGGCCATTCTTCTGTTCGATGCGGACGAGGCAGCAAGAACCTGCCAGCACTGCGGCGAGATGAACTACTCCAAGCCGCAGCCAGACCAGTGAGCCACACCTGGAAGGATATGAGTTATGGGACTAGTAGACGAATCAATGACACAGACTATGACAGACAGACATTGACAGACAATGACAGACAATGACAGACAGAGACAAGCACGGAAAGACCGGCAGAGGCAGAGCCACGACTACACGTATACACGTATACAAATTGAGGCAACAATTAGCTATACAATGAGCACAACGTGAATGTGTGGCATAATGTGAGGCCAACGTGAGGTGCACAACGAGGACCATTCAATTGGAGACAGTAATCAGGAGGAAATAGTGGAGACAGTAATTAGGAAATGAGGTACGAGGATTAGTCTATTCAAACTTCTGCTTGTACCAGTGCTCGCCGCGGGCAAACGCCCAGTCCACCGCGTGCTCCACGGGCTCGTCGAAGATGTACGGCAAAAGCGGCACGATTCCCAACCCCACGGCCACCGGCCCGTACGTCTTGACCAGCTTGACCGGGCTGTTCTTGAACAACACCGACAGGTAGCGCACCGCAGAGTGAATGGTGAACGCAGGCAACGCCATGGACGCCAACGTCTGGAACACTCCGCGCTTGACGAACATCACGCGCCAGTCGCGGTCGGACGTGCTGTCGCCAGCCTCCAATGCGTACGCCGCCGCCGCAGCCTTGCTTGGCGGAGGGTACGGGTAGTCCCATGGCTTCATGTGGGGCAAGTAGCGGCCCTCGCTCTTCATCTTCACCTTCCACGACGCATACGACACGTCGCCCAAGAGGTACATCCACGACACCGCGTACCCCACGCTGACCATGTACGGGTGGGCCACGGGCCGGAACGACTCGCCAATGTCCGACGTGTAGGCGACGTAGCGGTGGGAGGCCAAGAGAATGGTTCTGAAGCGGTTGGCGTACGCGGCGTATCTCAAGTTGCCTTCCTCGGCGGTGGTGTCCTCGGGGGAGGCCCCCAACAGCAGACTTGGAACAGACATGGTAGCAAAGATGTTGTGGGGGAGGTGTGTGCAGGGTTATCAGTGATGTCCAACGGAAACGCCTTGAAGGCGAGTTTCAGTGGCGACAGGGCCAACAGCCGCACGACTGCGGCAATAGTGGCGACCATACCCGAGACTAAACCGAGACTATACCCGAGACTAAACCCGAGGCTATAAACTCGAGACTGTGGTGGGGGTCAATGCGTAAGTAGGTAATTGTACGCGGCTGCGAATCTTCTTTACCATTTCATAAAGTCGAGAGACAGCACGCTTGGCTTGGCAGAGTCAATCACGGTTTCAGTTTGTGTAATGGGCACGTTAGTTAAGGTGAGGTCATGCCTGTGAGAACTTGGACTGTTGATGTTCATGCAGTGGCTCGTCCTCAGTGGCTCGGAAGCCAATGGTAACATACAAGAACGACATCAATGAATTTTTTTTGTTTTCTATTTTCTGTTTTGATGAAGGGTCAAGGGCCTCTTGCCTTCTTCTTGCCGGCTCCTCTCCTGGCTTTCTTGCGAGGAGGTGCGGTCTTTCTGGCCAATGCCTGCTGCTGGAATTTCAGGTCTGCCACCGCCAACAACTGCGTGAGTCTTCTCAGGAGCCCGGCGTGCATCAAGCCAGAAGTTGTTTGCCCTTCCTCCAAATGCTCTAAGAAGTGCTGGAAGGTGTGCTCCAAGCTAAGTCCACTAGCTCTGAGCTGAAAGTCACTGGAGTCGACGAACGACGTGACTCCGTCCGCCAAGTAAGCCTTCTCCTTGTCCTGACCAGCATGATGCAAGAAAGCATTGTACAGCTCCAAGAGCTGTGCCCTGTAGGCGACAATTTCAGAAACGCCGTTGGTCATGGTCGCAAGATCGCGTGAAAGCTCCGCCGTTAACAAACCCAAACTTTTGCTGGATCTTTCAACGGCTTCGCCGACAAGGCCAACTTCATTGAGGCACTCTTGAACCTTTTTCTTGAGGGCAACAACGATTCTTGGCTCGACTGCTGCCTCAAGTGCATTCGCAATGTCCAAGCACCCCTGGCTCAAGGCACCACCGGTACCAAGAGCAGCCGCCAACTCCTTCGCACCGCTCAAGCAGCGAGTAGCGAACAGGGTGATCATCTCAGTGTTCTTGCCAACCAATTCGTTGGCCAAGTAGGCGAACATGCTGCGGAACCTCAACTGCAAGTTCTCTTCCATTCCGGTCGTGGGGTTCTTCCCGTCGTTGCACAATTGCTCCAACTCGGCAGGGAAGTCCAAAGAGAAGTCGTCATTCATTTCTGTCTCATTGATGTCCACCGAGTTGCCAAAAGGGTGAGAACAGGCGCCGGTAGCACCACAAACAAGCATCTGAATTTCAGCCAACGCTGCTTGGAAGTCGGGGATTGCCAACTTGGTCTCAGCCACGAAGGCTAAGACCTCACCCCTCTTGGGTAACGCAGTAGTTATGAGACTAAATGGACAATCGGCCGAACAGGCAGCAACGTCTTGAGTGCGAGGCTGCTCAACAGCGGCTTCGGTGAAAGACTCTTCTGCAATCACGTCCACCGCCGGATCAGGCTCACACTTCTCCAAAACCGTCGCTATGTGCTGATGAGGAATCTCACCATCAAAGCCCAAGCACACGAAGGGCTCGGGAGAATCCCACCAGCATACTTCAAAATTGGATGGCAAATATGCTGAGCATACGTCAAAAGTGAGTGGCAAAGGAGCAGTATCAAGCTCTTCAGAAGCACTGGCAACAGCGAGAGGCGCTTGGATCAAGTCGTCGGTTGCAACAACTTGCTCAACAGTCGCACTCGCAGTCGCGCTTGGCTCTAAAATCTCCGTAGATTCCGCAGAAAACTCGGCGAGAAGGCCATTGTTTGCCACTTCCAAGTCTTCAGCAACAACTGGGCTCAACTCTGCGAACTTTGCGGCCACCACCGTGTGGGTAGATGTGGTAAGTTTGCCCCTGCACAAAGTTGCAACATCAACGAAAATGGGTGCAAAAGCAGCGCCCATGGGAAGCAGTGCACGCAGCGACAGGATAAGCTTGAACGATCTCTCTTCAAAGTAACGTTGGAGAATCCGTTCTCTGGTAAAGTAGGTTGCACATCTCATGATGAGCTTGAAGTGGTGGTACTGGGAGAGTTGGCCGACGGTGTTCTCGACTCTTGGCAGAGCCTGTTCAATGACCGGAGAGGCGGGAGCAGACGGAGTCAAGAGAAAATCCTTCGGACCAAAGAAGTCAGAAGGAGGCATTATTGAAAAGGGAACCGGCGACTTGCCGACATGGTCACAGACCAACAGCTCAACGCTCTCGAAATTAGGTCCTTTTGCCAGAAAGACCGGAGACAAACTCGAGGTGGAGCTGTCCTTCAACGAGCCTCCTCCAAGGCTCTGGCGGTAACTCTCCAAAGGAAGGGAATTCGTTGCAACTTGGCAGAGATCCTCGCTTGCGACGGGCAAGTCCTTGCCTTGCTTCCACTGCTTCAATGCAAGCTTGACCTTGACCCTCCGCACGGCCCTGGAGAGGTGAGCAAACTGTTGGTTTGCCGCCTTCATCATCTTCTCCCTCTTGGCGCCCTTCAACTTTCTGCCCGTCTTCTTCGGCTTGACCCCTTGCAACAACGATCTCCCCTTAGGGCGACCCACGGGGCGGGGAGCCTGCTCGTCCTGCTTCCCGAAGGGAAGGGATGAGTAAACATAAGTCGCGAAACTCTGAAGCTTGCTAGCGATGTTCGAAAGACCCATGAGTAGTAGTAGAGAAGAAATGGGGCGAGGTGGGCGGACGTTAATTTATACCCAAAACCAGCATACTTCAAAAGTCTACAGCGCATAACAGTCACAGCAACCAGCACCACACACACAGATAAAGAAGACTGGAGCACACATGAGCGTCTCCTTGCATCCTATCGGTGGACACGAACGTCAGCGTCCCAAACGGGTTTGTGTCTACGTTCGTCGCGGTGAGCAGGCGACGTCCATTACAACACATTAGGCACCTTTTAGACCATCCCGGACTTATCAAAATGCTGCGACGTTGAGCAACGACTTGTTCAATGATGAAGCTTAGGTTAAATGGAGGCCATAGCCTACGATGAACGATGGTAGTACGAAGGCATCAGACTGTGGTTCACGTGGCCACGCAAGACATGGAATCACCGCAGAGAGGGTGGCCCAATCTTGAGGCTTGGCACGTACACCACTCTCATTAGATTTGACCCTTTCCATTGATCATATTATCCATTAGTCTTCCTCGAGACTCTGAGTGGGTGCAAAATCCACCACGTGACGGCGGCAGTAGAACCGCGCGCGTAAATGTGAACACGTACAGAAACCAGCACGCACAGTTGGTCGCACAAAATGGCCTCCGCACGACGCATCTTGTGAAGGTTGAAAAATTCCTCGCGAAAAAAATTTCTCGACTATCATCACCATGGCTTTCGACAAATCCGCTATCAAGACCTCCGCCTACTCTTCGAGATTCCAGACTCCTTTCCGTAGAAGACAGGAGGGTAAGACCGACTACTACCAGAGAAAGAGATTGGTTGCTCAGCACAAGGCCAAGTACAACACCCCCAAGTACAGATTGGTTGTGAGATTCACCAACAGAGACATCATTGCCCAGATTGTCTCCTCTACCATCACTGGTGACATCACCCTTACTGCTGCTTACGCCCATGAGTTGCCCAAGTACGGCATCAAGTACGGTTTGACCAACTGGTCTGCCGCTTACGCTGTCGGTTTGTTGGTTGCCAGAAGAGCCTTGCAGAAGCTCGGCTTGGACGAGACCTACGCCGGTGTCGAGGAGGTCGAGGGTGAGTTCGAGTTGACCGAGGCTGTCGAGGACGGCCCAAGACCCTTCAAGGTGTTCTTGGACATTGGTTTGCAGAGAACCACCACCGGTGCCAGAATCTTTGGTGTCTTGAAGGGTGCCTCTGACGGTGGTTTGTACGTTCCTCACTCCCCCAACAGATTCCCCGGTTGGGACATTGAGTCCGAGGAGTTGGACGCTGAGCTCTTGAGAAAGTACATCATGGGTGGCCACATCGCTGAGTACATGGAGGAGTTGATGGACGACGACGAGGAGAAGTACAAGCAGGTGTTCAAGTCCTACATCGAGGACGAGATCGACCCCGAGGACGTCGAGGAGATCTACACCAACGCCCACGAGAAGATCAGAGAGGACCCTGTGTTCAAGCCTACTGAGAAGAAGTTCACCAAGGAGCAGTACGCTGCTGAGACCAAGAAGTACAAGGCCGTCAAGTTGACTGCTGCTGAGAGAAAGGCTAAGGTCGACGCCAAGATCGCTGCTTTCAAGGAGGCCCAGAACTAGGTGTATTGCTAATCTACTAATTTACCTTTCACAACCTAGAAATTGTAGAGCGCAGGTGTAAAGCTGATCGTATCTTTACCGTTCACACGTCTTAGATGTGGAAACTAGGTTGATCGCGATTTTGCATCATTTATCGTCTCAACTACACCCATATAAAGTAGAGGATTCTCATATGCATGCATGACTATTTACTTGTTGGACCGCACGCGCTGAGCTTCATTGAGAAGCTTGTCGTAGGCCTCGTCCACGACGGGATGCACTTCGTGGTTTTCAGAGTCAATGGAGCCCGCGTCACTCGCATGGTTATCGAGTGCGTCCTCGCAGGCCACGTCTTGTGTGCCGAGGCGTGGCGGCGACCCGGCGGAGGGGCAATTGATCTCGTGTTTGCTGTCCAGCCCCAGCGTGTTGTAAATTTTATCCAAACTGACTCTGTTGGTGTTGATTTTCGTGATGAGTTGTGTCACGGACTCGATACCTTTGGCATCAATGATGGCCTCACGAAGCTCCGAGCCCGACGGCACAGCGCCAAACACAGGGAGGTCCTGGCGCTCTTCTTCTGCGGCCATTTCGTCTTTTGTCTCTCGACTCTCAATGAAATGGCCCCATCTGAGGAATTCACCCTCCTCCTCTTCCTGTTCTCTCGCGTGCACCGACGCCTGCGACACTGACTTCATCAACACGGGCCGGCCGGTAAAGTTATCAATCGGCACGTTGCGACCATCAGGATTGGCCTCAGTCACAACCACGTGCGGCTGGAAGGTTGGCTCATTGTTCTGACAGAATCCTAGCGCCATGTTGGGACGAGAGTTCTTTGCCATCAAAATGGGACCGGCGTCAATCAACGCCGACGAACTCTCGTGGAGCTGCTCGCGATCCTTACCAACCATGGCACTCGTGTTCTCCGAAACCGAAGGCGATGGGCTCAACGGCGTATCGCCGAACATCTTCGCTTTCTGCTCAAACATGTAGTTCACCTTCTCCAATGCAGCATCCAAGAAACAGAATCGTAAGAGATTTTCTTTGCCCTCGAAGGACAAGTTGCCCTGGTTTCTGCGTTCAAAGAGCTTGTCAATGATCTTGTGGATATCTTTGCGCACGGAAGCCGTTCGTTCAATCAACGCATTGGTGATGACTCTCTGCAACTTCAAATCCGTCTCGCCTTGGTTCTTGTCACTCTCCGTGAGAAGCTTTTCAGCAGTTTCCATGAGAAGCGAACCGTCAAACATCACATCGTCTTGGTCACTCTCCCCTCCGATATCGTTGACGTCCGGCCGAATGACGCGATCCATGTTTCTCACCAAGTAAAGTGCCAATCTTTGCGAGAGCTCGTCAGGCACCAAGTCATAGTCCAAATCAAGCGTGAAGATTGTTGATTGCTTGATCGCAGTGTACAATGCACCAATGGAGCCACGGTCCAAGTCTCTGTTTCCGAGTAATGAAACGTGCACGAGACCTTGCACCTTAGGCAAAACGTCTGCAATTGCATCCACCGACTGCGAGTTCAACTCGTTCAAGTCGAAATGAATTCTCCGCAAGCTCGGGAAGTTGGGTAGATGTTTGCTGAGCTTGGGAATAACCTTTGGGAAAAGCTGCGGCAACGAACTGAAGTCTAGAAACTTTAGAGTTTGCACCCGTGACAATCCTCTGAGCAATTCCCCTACTTCTTCAACGTCGGAAAGGGAGGTTGAGTTCAAGGAAAAGAATATCAAGTTCACAGTCTTGGTATTGAATGCTTTGATGAAGGGTTGAAGCTGGCCCTGACTCAAATCGTTGAAAGCAATGTCAATGCCCACACACTTCGAGTTCGGCCTACTGATCCAGTCAGCGATAACCTCACACTTTCTAACGTTGATCTCTGTGGCAGCCATTCCGAGTCTGCAGGTTGAGATAGTAATTGCATTCTCTAAAAGGTTTTGGAACACTTCATCGCTCAATTTGCATCCGCCCAAGACCAACTCCTCAATACCCTTTCTGGCCACAAGTGCTTTTATGAACAAATCCCAATTCATTTGCGACCTGAACGTGGGCGCCTTGGTAACCTGCTTGACCCTCTGCTGCGAGACGTCCAACTTCTTGACTGTCAAGTTTCTGCTCAAAAATTCGCATAAGTAAAACCAGCCCCTAAAATCAATTGCGACATTTCGAAGAGAGAGCTTTTCCAAATGCTTATTGTGCACCAACGCAGTAAGTAAGTGCTTCAACATTTCCGTTGTCATGGTGACGTTGTCAAATATCACTGTGTTGATGGGAGTGATTGCAATGAAGTCGCTAAATGAAAGCACATCGATCAAAGTCGGCTTCGGGTTCAAAAGCTTGATCACCTGCAATGGTCTCAGTTTGTTCTTGAGCTGCTTGAGTGTGGCAGGAATGGGTAAGATCTCACGCAAATGGCAGCAGCGGGTATAAATTGTTTCGAGCGAAAGCTCCTCGGAGGAGGATTCCGGAAGTTCCTCCGTCAGTTCCAGGAAGTGATTTTCGTGCAAATGCAACGGCTTATCAATTTCAATGTTTCCTGCTGACGTCTCCGCTTCCTCCTCCTCGATGCCTGGAATGGATTTTCCAAAGTTCTTGTAATTGACAATTTGACTAGCCAATCTTTTAGCCGACAAATGAGCCTCCATGGCGTGCTTATCAGCCTCCAAAAGCGCCCGCTTTTGCGCCTCCACAGCTAATTGTAACTCCTTTTCCGAATACTTCGTCTCTGTTGCAGCCGTGCGCGAGCCATCTGTTGCCGAGATGCCCTGCGCCAATCTGGGTATGGGAGCAGTCAAATCTTCCGGAATTAGCACGTTGCCTTTCCGAGGCCTTCTGGACGGTATCTGCTGCTGCGGGTCATCGTCCAATTTGTCAAGCGCAAAAGAAACGCGGCGCAACTTGGGTACTCGGATCTCGGGGAGAAGACTCTTTTCACGGTTTGGATTCCGATTGAGTCGGAAAGGCTCCTCTAGCTTCGGCGAACCTGTAATTTTTGAAACGTCTATCACCAGCGACCTTCTCCGAAAGAACCCACCACGGTCTTTGTCCACGGACAGAAGCGGGCTCGACGAGACTGACGACTTCCGGGGAGACTTAACGGGAATGCCAATCTCCAGAGGCGGCCTGTTGACCAATGCTGCGAGATCCTGTCCGGCGGCGGGGTGCTGGCCCGAACCAAGTAAGTTGGGGTTGAGCTTGGGCAGGCCCGCGGTTGCAGGGCTCAACGTTGGAGAAACAGGAGGGTCCGACTGTGCGGGAGCAGAGGAGAACGACGACAGTCTGAACTTGGACGAGAGCGAGCTAAGGAAGCCTTTGCTCCGGCCCGAGTTTGTGCGTGACACATTTGGTGTTGGTTGTGCCGGGCGCGGCTGTTCTTGCTCCACAGGGGCGCCGCCAGCTCCAGCCGAGATGAAGTTCAAGCTGCTTCTGCGCTTGCTTGGAGTAGTATTCGGTGGTAATGAGTCTTTCTCAGGCTGCTGGGGTGCTGAGGACGAACGCAGGCGGCTTGCCTTGAAGAACTTCGAGTCCTTCCCTTCACTCTTTGTCTCGGCCTTCCCTGCTTGCGGCTCGAGATTTTCGCCGTCTGACCTAGTGGACGAAGGTTTGCTGCCTTCCGCGGACGCCGAAGCTTTCTCTGCCGTAGGTTTGGCGGTGGCCTCCGGGGAGTCGTCCTCAATTGACCTTTCCTCTGAAGGCTTGTCACTGGAGGCACGTCTCGAGCCAGACTGGCCAGCCACTCGCTCGGTATTTAGTTTCTTTGTGAGCTTCTTGGACTTTCCCCGAAATAGCCAGTCAACATCGCCGTTGGAGACGCCCGTATCGATGTCGGCGGCAGGCGGGAGGGACATGACCCTAGCGAGAGCAAACTGGACTTTCTAGAACAAATGTCGGATGGGAAGCACGTAAGGTAAGGCTAGCTCGAGATATGAAGCTCTAAGATGGTTTGCCACCTGTCAATGTAGAAAGATGCAAGCTAGCGTGAGAGCCAGTGAATGCAGATAGTATCAGTGTTATCGCACAACCAAGCTGGGCACGTGAGTGGGGCCATATTGACGGAGGTAGGAATTAGAAACGGGGCATTGCCGAAACCGCAAATGCCGGATCACGTTACACATATACGGTGGCCACCTGGTGCTACAGTGCAGTTGTTGCAGCCGGCGGCGAGATCTAGACTATCTAGAGCCGTGAGATCTAGAGTCAATCAAGAAGTTATGGATCGAGAAGCGTGAGATCGAGAGTTGTGACGTCAGTAGTGGTTCCTTGCAGCAATTGCTATTGGTACAGGCCCAATGTAGGCATCTTGCTGAGCGTCGGGCAGCCTTAACTATGCAGTCGAGCGTGGGCAGAATGTAGTGTATGGTGGTGCACTGAGGCATGAGAGCGTAGTGTATGAGGCTGTATGAGAGCGTAGTGTATGAGAGTGTATGAGAAGGTGTGTATACAGCGTAGCATATTGGTGCTCAGAAGCGGAGTATGTTGCACGTGGACGGGATGACGGTGGCAACAGAAGTGTGGGATGTGGGGAACAAGCGAAGGTTGTGGCAGAGGCTCGGCCCCGAGGTCCGGAACCAATGAGCTGGGCTCGGTCCGGACTCAACGGCGACAATGTCGCGCTAGGGTCAGGCATTGCCAGGGCGCGGGCCAATCACCTGGTGCGCGCGTAAGGGAGAGTCGTGCCGAGGGTTCGTGCCGATGCGAATTCGGATGTCGCGCGGGCGTGCAGGAGCCCAATGCCTTTGTCACACCTCATTGCTTATCGTTAAAATCTTGTGTAGAGTGAAATTTGTGTTAAACACTCTTTTGAAACAGCAAGACCCGCTCGAATCTCCCTCGCGAGCCTGAAACCTATATTGCACATCCCAGTTTGGAAAAACACCCACATTCAGTTCCCTCATCCCAGTCCAATGTTCAGACAAGTCGCCAGACCTTTGGCTGCCTTTGCCAGAGCCAGAACGGCGCCCGCCATGCTCCCAGCGCTCCGTGTGGCCGCGGCCGTGCCCCGCCTCACGCAGACGAGAAGCTACCACGAGAAGGTGATTGACCACTACACGAACCCCAGAAACGTCGGCAGATTGAACGACGGCGATGCCGACGTCGGCACCGGCCTTGTCGGCGCGCCCGCGTGCGGCGACGTCATGAGGTTGCAGATCCAGGTGGATGAGGCCACCGGCGTGATCAAGGACGTCAAGTTCAAGACGTTCGGGTGCGGCTCGGCCATTGCGTCGTCGTCGTACGTGACGGAGCTCGTCAAGGGCAAGACTCTCGAGGAGGCGTTGACCATCAAGAACACGGCCATCGCCAAGGAGTTGTCCTTGCCCCCTGTGAAGTTGCACTGCTCCATGTTGGCGGAGGACGCCATCAAGTCTGCGGTGAAGGACTACCGCACCAAGAGATCCAAGGCGGCCAAGGAGCCCACTTTGGGAGCCGCCACAGCGTGATCAGCCCTAACTAGTAATCAACGATATTTATACCCCAAGTAAACTACCTGGTCCACCGACTATTCATACCTCCCACAGTATGAACGATAGATATATGGAGTAAGCAGAAGATATTCGTCCTGGTGTGCGATATTTATAGTGTAGTACCTCTGAGGTTATAAGTGTCCAGTCATCCCAGGTTGCGCGATTGGTGACTGCGGACAGGCGCCATTGACGCCGAAACCATTGTCAAGCCGGTCTCGTGGGGATCTCCAGTATTTATAGTATGTGCGAAATGGCATGATTTTCACTCCACTAGTCGCGACGCTCACAGCCGCTTGCCATGCCGGTCCGACTAAACGAGGTCCGACTAAGGGTCCGACTAAGAGGTCAGACTAAAGCGATCAGACGTCGACAAAGAGGTACTTGGCGAACTGGCGCCCCATGAAGCCCGTCTCCAAGTCCCACAGGCGGAAGCGGGTCATGGCAAGAAACGACACGCCTGTGCACGTCGCGATGATGCCGTAGGCGATCTTCTTGGCGCGGAGGCTCACCTGGCGGCGGTACTTGAAGAGGCCGCTCACGACGTGGTAGAAGGACACCCACAGAAGAAGCGCGAGCATGGCGTAGTTGGCGGCCGCGCCCGCCGGCCCGTAGTACGACTGGTGCAAGTAGTGGGTCACGTAGCGGAGGGTCACGAGCAGCGAGTCGCCGTCCACGCGGAGCGGCGCGAGCCGCATCTTGAAGACGTGGAAGCCGAGCGCAGCGGCCATGACGTACCCCGAGAGCGTGAGCGGCGTGAACGCCGGGAAGTGGGTCAGCACCCACGACTTCTTGAAGCCGAGCCCCAACACGGTGCCGATGCCGCCGAGCCCGATGTCGTCGCGGTGGCCGTCCGTGATGATGATGTCACGCTCCTTGGTGGCCCGCCGCGGCCGCCTGAGCAAGCGGAGCGTCACCCCGCTGGCCACATGGAGCGCAGCCGCCGCGTACACGCCCGTGTACTCCACGAGCGGGACGAGGTAGACGCTGCGGCACATCTCGAACAAGTCGTTGCACGCGGGGGTGCGGACGCCGAGCCCTGGGGCGAACACCGTGGAGGCAATGTGGAGGCCAAAGAAGCCTAGGAAGCTGTAGGCCAGGTACTTCTGGATGTTCTTGAGGATGCGCGTGAGCCAGCGCGGGCGCTTGGGCGGCGTCTCTTTCGCCGGAGGGAGCTCGATGGGCTCCGGCACGATGTGCTGGAGCTGGGAGATGGAGGAGCGGCTCATCCAATGGGGTGGGTTAGAAGTAAGCACGAGAGAAGCTGGAATTGGCGAGCAAAGTGTCTCCACAAGTGTCTGTAGGTGCGTCTGAATAGATGCGTCTGATGCTTAGTGTTTCAGCAGTGAGTCTGAGAGTCCTGCTGTGGTGTCTGTAGACGGCTATGGATCGATCTTGATCTATCAGTCGCACTCAATACCATACCTTCACCAACCCGTACTGCCCACCAACTCCATACCTGTCCACCACTCAGATATGCTTCACCCCACGTAATACTTTCATGTATGAACTTGACTCTCAGTCAATGCTCCATATCTGAGCAATTGTAGCTCTCCATTTCGTGACTCTCTTTGCTCTCTCACCTCTATGTCAATCGCACCCTCTGCCACGTTAGTCAACCCAATTGCAACATCGTTCCATCACTGCAATCACCGTTCCATCAATGCAATCACCGTTCCATCAATGCACTCACCGTTTCAAGATCAAACACGTTCCAGAAATTTAACGTCCTCCGGCCTCTAGTCCGGCCTCCACCTAGATTGTGCGTACCTGCGCACAACGAACACCATGTCCTCTGCCACCTTCACCCAGTCCCGCAACGCTGCGCTCAGCTTGGAGAAACAGACGGAGGCGCTCCTCGGGCGCTACTCCAAGCTCCAGCAAGTCAGCTCCGTCGAGCCCGACGCGGCCGAGGCCGCGCTCGTGCAAGACATCTCCAACATCCTCGAGAAGCGGGACGCCGCCATCGCCAAGTTGAACCGCATCAGCGACGCGGACAACAGCATCTCCACGTCCAAGTTGCAGCAGCTACAGCGGCACAAGGAGGTGTTGGCCGAGCACCGCGGGTCGTTCGTCAAGATCCAGACCCGCATCGCCGACGAGCGCAACCGCAACAACCTCTTGTTCCTGGTGCGCCTGGACATCTCCGCGCACAAGCAGCGCAACGTGCTGTCGGCGGCGGAGAACGAGAACGACTACATCTTGGACGAGCGCCGGCGCGTGGACGGCGCCAACTCGTTTGCCGAGCGCCTCTTGCAGCAGGCGTACGAGACGCGGGACGAGCTCTTCTCCCAGCGGGCGTACCTCCACAACGCGCAGACACGCGTGCAGAGCACGTTGCAGACGATTCCCGGCATCAATGTGTTGTTGTCGAGGATCAACACGCGCCGCAAGCGCGACACCCTCATCATGGGCAGCGTGATCGCCTTGTGCATCATCGGCTTGTTCTTCTTTGCGTGAGCGACACATACCGTCACGGACGAATCCACACCCACAGATGAACCGACACGAAGAGAGAACAAGACGAGACTAGATCAGGCGACAAGCACCGAAGTAAGCCCCGAGTATCGATATTCGAAAGCCAATTGCGTTCGCGCCAGTCAGAGCAGTCAGAGCACGTCCCAAGGAAGTGAGCCAAGGATGTGAGCGAAGAAGTAAGCTCACAGACACATGGTGCAACTCAATGGGGCCGATCTTGATGAACGGAGACGTAATGAGATGCACCTCAAGATTCCTCGAGTCTTGTCACTACCCTCGTTCCGTGGAAGAAGCACAGCCTAACATTGAATAATCTAATGGTCCTTGCATGATAGCGACAGTCAGTCATTCCTCGGGTTGACTTGCATTGGCACGTCAGTCCACTGAATACCACGGCCTACACATATAAAGTACACCAAGCCTCATACATTCAAACTAGATGTTGATTCATGCCACGGATGCTAGAGGATGTGTGAGGTGTCGGGCGGTGAGTGCTAAGAGGGTGGGTGCTAAGAGGGAGTGACAGAGCGAGAACATACGCGAATCCAATGAGAGATAAGAGGTTACGACTGAGAGGGGCCCCAATGCAGAGAAGTGATGTTCGGACTGTTGCCGTGAGTGAGTGTGTGAGCGCGAGTGTGTGTGTGCGTGTGTGTGTGTGCGTGTATGCGTACATGCGTATGTGTGTGTGTGTGTGGTACACCATGGACGAGTCCCAGCAGATGGAGGCTCGCATCTTGGCGCTCAAGCTCCGCCGCATCGAGCAGCTCAACCACAAGTTGCGCGAGAACTTGGCCCAGGAACGCATCCCCGCGTCGCGGGCCGCCGCGTTGATCATCCACACTGCGGAGCACACCCCGGACCCGTTAGTGCCCTCGTTGTGGACGGTGCTGGCCGAGCAGAACCGCTACCGCATGCACCGCGAGATGAGCTCGCGGGTGCCCGCCAGCGGGTGCTGCACGATTGTGTAGGCGAGTCCGCGAACATGCCATCATGGACCAGTGACTCCAGCCCGATAACTAGACTCAATAAATAATGCTTGATACAAATGCTCATGTGCTTGATACGATGTACCCACGCGCTTGACAACTAGACTGCCCATGCGCTTGATAACTAGAAATGCTCATGTACTTGATACACCCCAGTGCTTACTAGACACAAGTGCTTGATACATATACCCGTGCTTCGAAACAATGCTAACCCATGTGCGTGATACTAGACATGCTATGTGCTTCTCGCAGACATAACTGCGAGCCATCGACTATGTAGACATAGTGCTACCATCCTAACCCATCTGCTTCTCGCCCTTCTCGTCCACAGACACCTCGCGCAAGTGCTCGATGCTGTCGTTGCCCAACGTGTAGTCCTTCTGCTTCTCGTCGTCGCCGCACCCGCAGTCGTAGTCCTCCAAGATGGTCGTGCAGTCGTACTCCGGCTTCTTCAACTTCTCGTTCACCTTGTTGTGGACGTGGCAGCCCCACAACGCCGCGGTCTTGCGCAGCTCCACCTGCGGCGGATACTTGGCCAACAACTTGGCAAAGTGCCGCGCACAGTCGCCGCAGGGGTACACCTGGGCGAACAACGTGATGTATTGCTTCAACGTACTGCGCTCAGTAGCCGTAGGCTTGTCGGGGTAGCGGGCCAACACGGTGTGGAGCAAGTGCCACGCGGAGTTGCCGAGCTGCGCCTTGAGCGTCTCGTTGGCCATTTTGGGCATGAACGGCTGCTCGGTGAACTCGCCCACGTCCTGGGTCTGGTCCACTGTTTCGAGGGTGGTCTGGAGCTGGCTATGCTTGACGGGGCCGGGGCCCAAGGACTTTCGGTCGCCGGTGGCGACGAAGTAGACGGCGCATACCACACAGAGCAAGATGAGAAGGGAGACCTGCGGTCTCTTGATGTTCTTCATGGTGGGGAGCAAGTTGGCTGTTTCAATCGAGTAATGTAGGCGGTCACGTGCGCGTCGCCTGACGCAACGCGCCATTATGGAGCGCTTACAATGTAGGAGAGGTAGAGAGAACACAATAGAGGACGTCCAAAGAGAGGACGACCCAAGAGAGGACGGAGACGAGTGGAGAGAGCTTGGTGAGAGCTGGTGAGAATGTATGTGGAGTGTGGGAGATCCGTAGTATTGTATGTCTGACACCTTTTTGGCTAGGTGGTGAGGCTAGGTGGAGCGCTTCACGGTGGCAGCCTCCAACACGCCCGGCAAGGCCTCGGTGCCGATGCTGAAGAGGAGCTTGACGCCGCCCACCAACGCCACCACCAACGCAACCGACGTCCACAACAAGAGGTGGGCCTGCGCGGCAATGTCCTTCTTGCTGCAGTCGGCGCCCGCCCACCGCGTGGTCTTGGCCGCCTTCTTGTCGTACGTGGCCGTGCACGCACACTGCCAGCACTTGGCCTGGACCTTGGCGCACGCGCCGTGCCCGGAGCAGCTGTTGGTGGAGGCCTCGCACGCATCTTCGCTGGCAAAGCACGCCTTGGCGGCCACCGCGCCACGCGCAGACACCTGCGCGAACACGTCCTCCAACTCGCGGCTGCGCTTCGCCATGCGCTCGCCGTCCGCGGCCACGCGGTACAGCGGGGGGAGCGCGAGCACCGTCACGTCGAACTGGTCGCGCAACGCCTCGATGCTGCGTGCCATGGCGGCCTTGGCCACGCCATACGTGCGCGACGAGAAGCCCGTCTTGGCCCCCACGGACGCGAGCGAGTCGAGCCGCGCGGCCACGAACAGGTGCCCGGACTCCGCGGCAAGCTTCACCATCTGCATCACCTCGCTGATGTAGAGGCGGTCGTTGACGAGGCGCAAGCCCGCGTCCGCGAACGCGGGGTGCTCGCCGTCGACGTTGACCATGCGGTTCCACTGCAGCGGCAACGCCTGGCGGAACAACTTGTACTCGTGGTGCAAGCGGCGGCCGGCGTCCGCCAGCGTCACCACCGCAAGCTCGTCGCTGACCGCGGCCACGTGCAGCACGTTGAGCTCGTGCGCCACGTGCTCGGGGAACTCGCGCACCATGCTGTTGACGAGCGAGGCGGCGGTGTTGGCGCCGAGCGACACCTCGAAGCTGGCGCCGTCGAACAACGTGGCGGGCTCGTCCACGCCCTGCACCACCACCATCATGTGCGGCTTGCCGGAGTCGCGGCCGTGCATGCGCGAGAGAAAGTCCACGGAGCTGGCGGCGCCGAGGCGGTAGTAGTCGCTGATGCCAAACTTGTCCGCCAAGTACATCACGGTGTCGTGGACGGACGCCGTGGGGACGGATTCAGGGGCGTTGGCGAAGTCGAACACGGCCGCGCGGCCGGACGCGGCCGCCGCCGTGCCGAGAAGCAACGCGGGGCTGAATTGCACGAGCTTCATGGTGTAGTTGTAAATTTTATTATCGCTCGGTCACATCCGCATGCAGGGCACGGGTGCGATAGTGCAAAGCAAGGCCAACGCCAAAGAAGCAATTGACTAATTAATTGACCAAGTGAAGCAATTGCGAGAATGGGAGGCTTAATAAGTGGGAGGATAGAGGTGGGAGGATAGAGAGTGTGAAGTTAATGGGTGTGAGGATACAGAGTCCGAATTATATGAGTGCGAGAGGAGTGGGTATTAGATGGTACGGCAGGTTGCAATAGATTCATTTCTGAGATGATCGCACTTGCTCTACTACCTGTGAGGACAAGATGTTGTAAGGATGCGCACGCCGAGTGTTGGACGTTTGTGGGTGCATAGTGGCGAACTTTACAGCCGCTCTGATATGACCGCTTCTAACAGAAATACCTACAACATGATGCGGTGGCTCAATGGCAGAGCTTTTGATTCCAAATCAAAGGGTTGCAGGTTCGATTCCTGTCCGTGTCATTCTTTTTGCACCCGTCTCCCCTAGACGAGCTTCTCTTTGCTGACTGTCCGTACGTGGCTCTAGGCTACGATGGTGTCGCACTGTCGTTACTAGGTGACGCGCGAATCTAGTCTCAGAGTACACTCGCCTGCTCTGTAGAAGCAACAGGGCAAGGTACACTGCGATTTATGGACACATCAGACTTCGATCCATCGACTGATGTGTGTTCCGATATTCATCTCACACCATATATCGGTGTATCCAATCATATTCCAGCCATGGTTAAGAACATACCCTGCGCATCTCTAGACGAAAGCATGCTTAGGCAGCCAAAGCAAGCTTAAGCGTAGCATAAACGCATAAATGCATAGCAAGATATACGTTCCAGCTGTATACGTAGCTGTTTTCGTAGCTGTTTTCGTAGCTGGATAGCTGGAAAGCTGGATGGTGTCGTCAAGACGGCTACGATGGTACGCTGGGTCGGTGTGCTTCAGATAGGGGTGAAAGACTATATTATTTTCGATATTCTTCACGGTGTTCAGCGACAAAGTTATCATCATAAGCGACACTATAGAGGCTAGAAGGCCCCTCTTAGACTCCGTAGCGTGGTGTTGAAATCCGCATTTTTTTTCTTTTTATGCTGGCTGCGGGCGGGTAATTGTGCATCCGCCAGTGAGCCCTAGCGAGTCGAGCAAGCAAGCCCAAACAGCCGTGCACCCGGACTAAGCAGACCGCCCCCAAATCGTAGGCAAGCGCAAAACGGAAAAGCAAGCATTCCGGGCGCCAAAGCCGGGACCAAAATAATTGTGTTGGCCTCCTGCAGGCAGCCCGATCCATCAAGGAGGAGAAGCCCCACCCAAACGAAGGCGGACACGTACTTAAGATCTCCAGCTGCTACACAACTCCCCTCACTTCACTCTCCCACTGGCCTTCTCCTCCTCCGACACGGTCCACAACACGCCACCCCAATTAAACCACAGCTTCTCTGCAGGAACCCGATAAGGATCACGTACAGATAGCGCAACAGTGACCTACAACTCATCGATACACCACACTACTCCACTCCACTACTCACTTCTGTACTACTCCACGTGTTCTCCACTGTGCGGCCTGCCTCCGATCGTGAATATCAGGCATACTTTACATAAAGCTAAACTGTGGCAACAAACTCCTTACACACCCTTACACACCCTACACCATGGCGTTCAACCTGGCGTTTGAGACCCGGCGCAAGGCGCCCGTGCCAGCTGTGGCCGACGACCAGCCGTCGTCGCTCTTCTCAGAGTCCCAGACCTCGTGGGTCGTGTTCAACCCCGCGGAGGCCATCGCCAACGACATCCTCCTGCTCTCGCTGAGCGAGCGCACGCAGACAGAGAGCGAGTACGACGCGCCCGAGTACGACGACGCGCCCGAGGACCACGACGACTTGATCGACGACCTACAGATGACGCTCTCCAACCGCATCAACGCGTGGCAGAAGACCACCGACACGCCGGTCACCGACAACGTGGCGTCGTGGGACTTGGACTCGGACCTCGTGGGCCAGGGGCTCGACACGTCGATCCTCCGGCGCGTGCCCGCGTTCTACGGCGACCTGTACTTCGAGAACATGTCCAAGGCGGACTACGCGCGGTTCAAGCGGGCCAGCGCAGTCTTAAAGCAGTCGTTGACGCGCAAGGGCTACAACCCGCGCGACCCGGACCTTCTCACGCGGGTGTTTGAGCTCTTGCAGTGGCAGAAGTTGCTCCAGACGTCGGGCTCGTTGGTGGACGACTACGTGGTGAACACGCTTCTGCGCACGTACCTCAAGGAGCCCGCGTTCAAGGACGTGGAGTTTTCCGACACCGCCACGTCGTCGTCGTTGGTCATGTGCGGCGGCTCGTCGTGGAACGATATATAGGATATGGACGGATGAAATAAGCCCCTCTAACTCTACACCTATCGTCACCCAACTCTACACCTAGTACCGACCTCTAGTCATACACCTCTCGCGTAGTCTATCTCGCGTAGTCTAGTCATACGGCAGATTGAGCTACAGATGGACAAGATCTTCGTTACTAGCTGATACCATGGACTCAAGTGCCGTTGTATGTGTAGAGATCGCTGCTGAGGACGATTAGCATATGCGCGACACGTTTGTTCAATTTGCACAATGGAACGGCTGCTTGTGCAACAAAGGGCCAACCATCACAGGCAATGATCCAGCCCCTACGGCGCAAAACTGGCCAATACATGCCAATACGTGCCAATACGTGCCAATGTTAAGGCCTATTGTATGTATTGTAGAGGACTTATAGGAGCAATTATGGTGTTACAGTAGAGGAGTGGAGGTTATAGCACTTGGCCTCGTGGTGCACAGGTGGCGCGCGAAACACGTCTGAACTTCAACCACACCATGTTGAGATCAATCACCCAAACACGCGCGTTCTCGGCGTCCGCCGCCCGCAATGCCTTCGCCAAGATGCAATTGCTCGGCTCCATCGGCAACATCACCATGAGAGAAACCAGAGACGGCGTGCCGTTCATGACGTACTCGTTGGCCGTCAACAGGTGGGCGCCCCAGTCCGCGGCCGAGGGCAAGAACACCGTCACCGACTGGTACAACATCTCCGTGTTCGACGAGAAGCACATTGCCTTCTTCGGCAAGAACTTGGCCAGCGGCGCCCAGGTGTACGTGGAGGCGGACGTCAAGCAGCGCGCGGTGACCGACGAATCCGGCGAGAACAAGCTGATTGTCACGTCGTTGAGACAGCTCAACTTCGACGTGGTGCGCTTCCCCAAGCGCGAGGCCGCCGAGCCCGAGGCGTGAGCCAATGCTTCCTAGTGATGCGTCCTTGTATAGTAATGTATTCCTACTAGTGAACCCTCCTACGGCAAACGTGAGTCTAGCAGTAATCGATCCGACAGCAAACGTGAGTCTTGCAGTAATGGATCCTCCAGCAAACGTGAGTCTTGCGGTAATGTATCCTACAAGTGAACTGGGTTCTTGTACAATGTACTCTTATTGCAGTTGGTCCTCCTAGATGTGTTCTACTCAGGGCAACTTCGGGCCTTGCATGATGTCCTAGTGCAACTTGCGTCCGCTCCATGTTGTAAAGCATTCCTGCTAGTAAACCGACTTTGTACTAGTGCAACTGTCTCTGGTCCTTGTAGTAACCTATCCCTACTTGTGCATTTGTTCTTGTAGTAGTATTCCTACTTGTGCACCTTCTCTCCTGTAGTATTATATCCCATCGTACAACTTATACTGTAGTAATATATATTACCAGTGCTTTTGTATCCTTCTAGTAGCATATTCTAATAAGTCCAATTTGCCTAGTATGTATCCTGGTGCAATTGCGTCTTGTAGTAATGTATTTCTACTAGTGATCCATGCTTTACTCCTACTAATGACGTTGCGTCCTTGTATCCTAGTAGTAGCCCGGTTCCCAGAGATCTGTGTCCTTGTAGAATAGTGAACTTCGTCTGTAGCATGTATTCCTAGTGCAATCGCCTCGTATGTACTAATGCACGTTCCAGTAGGAGCTCAGTGCAACTTGCGCGCCGAGGCCAACTCCACGCCGTAGCCCACAGTCAACTTGATGTGCTCGTGGATGTGCGCAAAGTCCAACCGGTCCATGGTGTCCATGGTCAGGTGGATCTGCTTCGCGGTGTACTTGAACTCGCTCTCAATCAAAAAGCTCGCGGGGTACCCGTTCTCCAACGCCGACGCGTGGTCCGAGCACGCGTACCCGCACTGCGTCTCGTGCACGGGGATGGCGCAGTACGCATCCACCACCACCTTGATGAACTGGTTCTGGTCGCTCGACGTGTAGTCGTTGATCAAGCCAAAGTGTGGCTCCACGCCCTCGTCCACCGTGCCCTGCGTGTAGCCCGTCATGTCCTGCTGGAGCATGCCCACCACGGTGGCGTTGGCCGCAAAGTACTGCGAGAACACATCGATGGACCCGAGCAACCCGCCCTCTTCCGCAGAGTAGTAGTGGAACTCCAACGTGTTGTACGGCGAGAAGTCGCCCTTGGCAATGGCTCCGGAAATGAGCCGGAGCGCCTCCAACGTGGTCACGGTGCCGGATCCGTCGTCGTCGGCGCCTGGTGCCCGGAGAAGGTTGGGGAACAAGAGGTTGATCGAGTCCTGGTGCGCTCCCACCACCACCTTGTCTTCGCTCTGCCCGGGGATGCTCACCACGATGGAAAACTGGTCCCACCCCTGGTGCTTGACCTTGCGGATGTCCACCGCAGGCAATTCCGCGGTGTACTCGGCAATCTTGCCTAAGAGCCAGTTGGCCGACTCCACGCCGGTGGCCGACTTGTAGTAGCGCGTGTAGAACGAGGTGAACTTGGCCAAGTTGCCGCGCACGGCCTCAAGGTCAATAGCAGCCACGAGCGGCTCCACGACCTTCTGCTTTGCCGCTTTTGTGGGGTAGTTGTACTTGGGGATGGGCACCTTAAGCGACGTGAGCTGGTGCGCAAACAACAGCAACACCTTGCTCTCGCCGGCCACCGCAATCATGCCCAGGTTCACTGCTTCCTCAATAGGGAACACGTTCGTCACGTCTATGAACCGCTTGCCGTCCCTCCGGTACTGGAGCTTGGTGTTCTCGGTGACCATCTCAAAATCTTGGGGTCCCACTTTGATGAGGCGGTCAGCGACCACATCGGGAGCGGCCCCGAATAGGTGGCCGAGGCTCAAGGCCTGGGCAACAGCCGCTGTGAAGGCTACTAAAGGAAGAGTCTTCATGGTGTAAGATAGTTAGATGCAGTGCCAACTGTGGGAAATGTGGAGAGAGTTCGTTTGAGCTTATGGAGGCGTCGCCGAGTGCTGCGTGATGAGAAGTAGTAGAATTGGTTGGACTGGACTTTTGGACTTCCAAACTTTTGTTGCTGAATTTTCAGGTGATTTTGCGTTTCTTCTGCTCCAGCTTGTGCGCTGCTCGCAACTTTTCGCAACTGTTGCTCGATATGCCATATACTGCAAAGAGCCAATGAGACGAATGTTATGAACGACAAAAATACAAAAAACTAGTACAGAATTGAAAATTATGATTGTCCCCGTCTCCAATTGCTGACCTTCCGTCTCTATTCAAACTAGTCTCACAATTGAGTATATCGATGGTGAAGGCACTTGGAGCTCTCGAGGACAATATTAAAGTACAATACTTAGAGCACAAACTAGAGTCCATTGATGAGTCCATTGATCGTAGAATCATCATACAACAGTCCTCGAACTACTCTTTGAACTCACGTAGGCAACGGTATACGGATACAGCTGCATCGATAGTCGTGCACGCAACAAATACTACTGTTTTTTTCTACAACCAAACAACTTCAACACCTCCATGAGTCTTTTGGCGTCAGTCATCCCTTCCAGGACGACCGATACCTCCCAGAACGGCCAACTTGGTGCTCTGGCGGGACTTCCGAACGCAAAGCTCCTCAATCCTACATTGAAAATAAACAATGAAGGCGTGAACACCGTCCAGTTCCAAGGCAATGACGCCGCAGCAGGCGCCCAGCCGCTGCGATTCTACCTCCCGATGGTGTTGGACTCGGTTAACGAGGTGAGCTACAAGGTCAGAGTGCCCAACTTCGGCAATCTACCGCCGCTCAGGTTGGGTGCCAAGTATATCTCCGACTTGATCAAGATCGATTCCATGACCCCCGGCGACTTGTACGGCCCCAACAACCTCAACAAGAACTCCGGCTTGGACAATTACTACTTTGACTACAAGCACGGCTTGGGCAACTTCTCGAGATTCGACAAAATCACCCAAATGGACTTACCAGACAAGTTTTTCGAGGAGTACAACATGACCGAGTGCCTGACGAAAATGGGCCTCGTGCCCGAAATCAATCGCGCGTGGATCGCGGTGGACAACAAGCTCGTCTTCTGGAACTATAAGCTTCCGCAGTCGTCCTTCAACAAATCGGCCCAGTTCCTCACCATCGATCAGATCCGCCATTCCATCTTGGCGGTGAAGGTGGTGAAGCCCAAGAAGGGCGTATTTGTGGCAGATGTCAACCATTTGCTTCTCATTGCAACCACCATGGACATCCACATCTACGTCATCAAGTACGATGCTGCCTTGAACAACCTTGACGTCTTCAAGCCTGACCTATCCGTGAACACACAGGGCCTCATAGTCAACCAGTTCGTCGTCAACGAGGCCACCAATGACATTTACTTCTCCGGTGAAGGGGACGGTGTTAATGTGTGGCGTTTGGACTACTCAAGCAATGCATCGTTCATCAAAAATAAGTGCGACAAGGTCTGCTTGACAAAGAGCGGCTTCTCCTCGGTCCTTCCCATCGGCAAGATCACCGGATTCGACCGATTCACCGCCGAGCATGACTCTTCTGCTCAGAAGAAAGGCACCGGCTCCAATAAGCCTGCCGTGATACCAGAAGCCATCGCGCAATTAGAAATTGATTCAGAGAGGGGAATCTTGTACTCTCTTTCAAACAAGTCCGTCATCAGAGTTTACAAATTGGCCCCCAAGCAAGAGCAATTCGTGCAACACAGCCAGTTGACTCCCTCGGAACTCTTCAAACAAATATCATTGATGTATACTGACGCTGCAAACGTCAAATCTTTCCTGAGGTTCAAGATTGTGAGCATTCAGACCATCAGCCCAATGGAGTCTTCCAACGTTCAAATCATTGCTATAACGAACTACGGAAACCGCATCCTCCTTAAGTTAGGCGGCCCATCGGCATATCCTGGCTTCATGTCATCGGCAATCAGATCTTCCTCCGAAATAAAATTATCGCTTGTCTCGATGAAGTTCCCACCAGCAAAAGACGAGCCACAATTGAATCCAGACTTGGATTCCTTCACAAGAGTGAAGCAATATGTTGCTCTGATGGTGTCCAACCAGCAAAATTCGGAGTTGTTGAAGAACACAAAATTTGCTAAAATCATCAGCCCTGGTGTATTTTTGGCAGTAAAGAAAACTAAGAGCTCCGACAGATTGTTCATCAGTTCGGTCAACTATGGGTTTTTAAAACACAATAACAAGTTGGTGGAGGATGCGGAATTTGCCGCAAGCTCGAACCCTGGAGGGATCGACGCTAATCCTATCTTCATTCATGATATTGTCCAGTTGACGCCTTCCATGAACGCATCCAACACCCCAAATGGCTATGCCAACATCCTCGCATCTCAATACACCAAAGAACCACTCCAGTTCGCTGTATTGACAAACTACGGCTTCAGCATATATCAGTACAAAACTTCTGACCAGATCATCAGCACTTTGAAAGACAAGCTCATCGAGAATTTCATCGAGGAAAACGGTTACGAAGAAACTTGCTCAACGTTGTTGTATTTAGCTTGTTCTTACGGAACCCACAATTCAGATGAGTTGATGAAAAAGAGAGCTCTGTTGTTGTTCTCTCATGCTGGCAACAATGCAAGGTTGGTCGATCTTCAGGCTGGCAATTCTGGTCTGACACATGTGGCCATCCAGCCTTCGGATTCTCAACCCATGGTAGAACAAGTGGTTTTGAGTGATCGCTTTTATGGAACTTGTTTGCTCATTTCTCGCTTGTTTCGCGAGTATTGGAATAAAAAGGTCTTTGAACCATTGCCATACATTAAGGTGCTGGCAAATGGCTCTGTTGAGGTGGCTTCAGTAAAGGACGATAACCTACTCATCAAAGGGTTGGCGATCGAGAAAAAACAGGTTGAATTCTTCATTGGTTCGGTCATTGTCCTCTTGGAGTTCTTCAACGAGAACCTCAACAAGATCCCTGGTCTCAACGCGCCAAGCTATAGCTCTGACCCCAGCAAAATTGAGAATGAAGTTTGCACGAGGGCAGAACATATTGCATTCACATCCATCGTTCGTTCATTGAACTCAATGAAGGAAGCTCTCTCCTTTTTAATGGTGCTCCTCGAAGAAACGCTGGCAAACCAGAATAATCATAATGAAATTTTCAAGTTCTTGGCACTCACGAACCAAGTCAACCTATTGACCTTGTCATTTAGTGACTTATTGTTGCCAACCACCGACGTCAAGAATCTTATAAAGGACTTGTTGTCTTCAATCATAAACAAAAACATTCTTAAAGGTGGATCAATTGATTTGATAGCCTCGTCGTTACAGGGTCGCTGCGGATCATTCTGCTCCTCTGATGATGTTTTTATATTCAAGGCCATCGAGAACTTGATGAGGGCAAAGAACATCGGTAGTAGGGACAATGACTTGAAAATCAAATGTCTCAACGAGGCGGTCACATTATTCGAACAAGCGAGCGACTCGCTTACTTCAGAGAATATTGAAAACTCTATCGACATCATGTTGTCCTTGGAGTACTACAATGGGGCTGTCCAGTTCTTGTTGAAGCTTGGCAAAAAGTTCTACGGCATTTCAAGTACGCAATCCAGCGCTTTGGTGGCTGCTAGCGGCGAGAACAATGCTTCTAACCTAAGCTCGCAGTTGGCGGAAAACAAGAAAAAGAGATTACAGTGCTATGATTTGATTTTCCAGATCCTCACGAAGTTGGATGTGAAAGCCATCAAAGTCACAGCGACTAATAACCAGTTATTGATTAATGAATTTGTTGAAGTGAGGGACGTCACATACGACACCTGTTTCGCTTCCACAGAGAAGGCATTCCACTACGAGTTCTATCGCTGGTTCATCAACCAGGGGTGCAGCGAGAGACTTCTCACGGTGGAGACGCCGTTCATCTTACCCTTTTTGGAAGAGGTGTCACAAAATGATCTCGCTTTGACGGAGTTGTTGTGGTTGTACCATGCCAAGAGGGAGCACTACTTCCAGGCCGCTAAGATTTTGTACTCGTTGGCTATTTCTGACTTCAAGTTGACTTTGAGGAAGAGGATTGAGTACTTATCGAGAGCCAATGGATTTTGCAACTGCACATGCCCCCCAAGTGTGAGGCAGGAGATGATTCAGCTTGCAGGCTTGATTCATGAACTATTTGAGGTTGCCAATGTTCAGTTGGATCTCTTGACCACAATCCAACAAGATCAGCGCATCAACAAGGATAATCAGGCGATTGCCAACGAAGCGTTGAACTTCAAGATCCAAAACGCGAGCGAATTGTTCAACAGCTACGCCGATCCATTGGGATACTACGGCTTATGCTTTGTGATTTTCCGCATATCTGATTACAAGAACCCTGATGACATTTTTAAGCGCTGGGAGTTGTTCTTCGAAAGGATTTATTACGAATTTATGACCAACAAGAAGTCGACCAAGCCATTTTACATGCTCATCAGCGACTCTTTGATTGGCGTGGGCAAGAAGCTCTCGGATAACGAGATTGTGTTCCCCGTGGACAAATTGTTGAAATTGATGTGCAAATACATCCAACATGCAATTGACGAAAACAGTGAGGGACAAACACCACCACAAGGCGAGGTTGTTGACACGTTCCTCAAATGCGGCGTTCTGTTCGAGAAGCTCTATGTGACGCTCAAGACTTTGATAGAGCACAACTCGTACGACATGTACGCTGGCTTCACCAAGTACTTGAAGACAAATGAGATGGTCTATCTCATCCAGCACTGGTACAAAAGCGAAAAGAAATTAAGGGACGTCATCCCCAGCGACAAAATCGCCACTTTGACGGAGTACAGCCTTGATAACGACCCCATCAGCAAATGGGTTAAAACCCAGAGCATGTTCTTGTGACCGTGCATTACCTAGCCTATAACACGAAAATGATGCATGTAATAAATCGTCGACTCAGTTCAACTCGTAGTACTTGCCCTTTTGATTGTTGAAACGCTCGTTCTCAAATGCATTTGGTCGGAGCGTATTGGTGGTGACCGTAGTGTGCCCCGACCCGAACGAGGAAACGATACCATCGACAATCAACGACACCGCGTTGGCCTCGGCGCCCCTGGGCATGATGACATCTGCACGTTCTTTGGTCGGGAAGATGAAATCGCTCATCTCCTGCTTGGCGCCATGGAGGTAGGTGTTGATGACCGTCTCCAAGTTCGTGCTGTTCTCTGTTTTCGGCAACACGTCTCTGCGAATCCACCGGATCAACCTCGTGTCGGCATCTCCACCAATATAAACCTTGATTTGCGACATGTCGCACAACTCCTTGTCGTAGAGAGCATAGAGCCCGTGGATGATGATGAGGCACCTCTCGGTGGTGCAAGTTCTCGACCTGAGATCTGCTTTTAGAGCCTCAAAGTCGACGCGCGATGGTTTCAACCCAAGCAGATGGTTGTTTCCCACGGTGATGGCCGACATTTTGTTGCCGCTCAGCTTGACAGCAGCATTGGCCATGTACTTCTTCATGTCGATCACCTCAATGGCTAGTGTAGATGGCGAATACTCTGGAAGCAGTTCGATCTCTCGTTTTATCCATTCTGCCGTTGTTTTCTTCCCAGAAGCATGTCCGCCGGCGATTAACAATGTCAAGTTTTTCGAAGACATTGTTGGTGTGATGATGCGACCCGCGAACTATGTAGGTCGATGCCATCTCATCGCGCATCACTCTACAAGCTTGCAACTACCACCTAACAAGACCCAACCACTACATAATGGAGTTCGATAGGTCTGCAGACGAGCAGATCGAGTTCTCGTCTAAGTCGACGAAGAACATCAAGGTCCATGCAACCTTTGAGGGCATGCACTTGAAACCGGAACTTTTGAAGGGCATCTACTCGTATGGCTTTGAAGCACCTTCTGCCATTCAGAGCAGAGCCATCATGCAGATCATTTCGGGCAAGGACACCATCGCCCAAGCGCAGTCCGGCACGGGTAAGACGGCCACATTCTCCATCGGCATGCTTCAAGTGATCGAAGCCAAGCTCCGCCAATGCCAGGCGTTGGTGCTTTCCCCGACTCGAGAGCTAGCACAGCAGATCCACAGCGTGATCATGAACCTCGGCAACTACATGAACATCCAAACACACGCCTGTATTGGCGGAAAACAGGTGGGCGAGGACTTAAAGAAGTTGGGCCAGGGCCAGCAGATCGTGAGCGGAACGCCGGGGCGGGTGTTGGACGTGATCAAAAGGCGGAACTTGAGCACGCGAAACGTCAAGATGCTCATCCTCGACGAGGCCGACGAGTTGATGACAAAAGGCTTCAAGGAACAGATCTACGACATCTACAGGCAGCTCCCGTCCACGACACAGGTTGTCGTTGTCAGTGCTACGCTAACGCGGGAGGTGTTGGAGATGACCTCCAAGTTCACCACGGACCCCGTGAAGATTTTGGTGAAGAAAGAGGACGTGTCCTTGCAGGGCATCAAGCAGTACCACGTTCAGTGCGAGAAAGAGGAGTGGAAGTTCGACACCCTCTGTGACTTGTACGACTCACTCACCATCACGCAGGCAGTGATTTTCTGCAACACAAAGGCCAAGGTCACCTGGCTCGCCGAGCAGCTCCGCAAGGCCAACTTTGCGGTCGTGGCCATGCATGGCGATATGAAGCAAGACGAGCGCGACTCCATCATGGGAGACTTCCGGTCCGGCAACTCTCGCGTGTTGATCTCCACGGACGTGTGGGCGCGGGGAATTGACGTCCAGCAGGTCTCGCTAGTCATTAACTACGACTTGCCGCTTGACAAGGAGAACTACATCCATAGAATTGGTCGCTCGGGACGTTTCGGGCGCAAAGGTGTGGCCATCAACTTGATCACCACGGGTGATATTGGTGAGCTCAAGGACTTGGAAAGGTACTACAAGATCCGCATACGCGAGATGCCGCTGGATCTATCCGCTTTATAGATATAGAGAACGTACGATTGGGGATGGAGCCTTCAGTGCTGCGCGATGCTTGTATCACTTACATAGAGCGGTAGAGTATTGAATGACAACAATATGACGAGCACAGATGAGCACAGATGAGCACAGACTCTTTACGATATTTCCAAAGCAGTTTCGAAGTGCCTTGTGTGGATCGGCGAGTATCTTAGCCGAGACTTCACGTGAGTGCATCATCGCATCGTCCTTCCTACAGTTTTGCTTTTTTTTTTTTATTGTTAGCGTGAAAATCAACTCCACCTGTCCCACACCATGGACCCCCAATATCTTGCTGCCTTGGAGGAGACTCTCCAGCAGACTTTCGCGCCTGCGACGGTGAAGCAGGCCACTGCTAAATTGTCTAAGGACTTCTACTCCAATCCCTGGGCCTTGCCTTCCCTTTTGCACATCTTGCAGACTACTCAGCTGGACCAGTTGAAGCAGTTGGCCGCTGTCGAGGCCAGAAAGCTCGTCGGAACCAAGTGGGAAACCGTCGACGCGTCCTTGAAGCCCGAGATCAGGAAATCATTGTTGCAAAACACCTTCACCCAGTCTTCCCCATTGATCAGACACTCTTCTGCCCGTGTGGTGGCTGCAATTGGCGAGTATGACTTGCAAGACGACTCGTGGAACGACTTGTTGCCCACCTTGGTGAACGCTGTCAACGAGCTGAACGCCCAGACCAAGGAGATGGCCGTCTACACTTTGTACACCTTGTTGGAGACCAGAGCCCTGGGATTGATTCCTCACCAGGACGACTTTGTCACGATGTTCACTACCTTGTTGCTGGACCAGACGTCGCAGGATATCCGTGTGAATGCTGTCTTGTCTTTGGATGTGCTTTCGCAGTTCATTGAGGAGGACGAGGAAATCAACGCGGCCACCGCTGCCAAGTTCAAGGCCTCCATCCCAGGCATGGTTCAGGTGTTGAAGGAAGTCATTCAGATCGATGACGCCGACAAGGTGAAGGACATCTTCAACGTCTTGAACTCGTTGATTTACTTGGACAACATGTTGGTGGGTGACCAGATCGTCCACTTGGTCCAGTTCGTTTCCGAGCTCGCCGTCAACACTCAGTTGGATGACGAATACAGATGCATGGCTTTGCAGTTCTTGATTTCTGTTGTTTCCTTGAGAAAATCCAAGATCTCCACTAACAACTTGGGCCCCCACCTCACAGCCATCGCCACTGCGATTGCCAGCGAGGAGGTCGACGTCGAGGATGAGTTGAACAACGAGGACGAAGAGAACGAGAACGAGGAGAACACCCCTTCTACTTTGGCCTTGAGATTGTTGGGTACTTTGTCTGGTGAATTGCCCCCTTCCCAGGTGATCGTGCCATTTTTCGAGAACTTGAACTCCATGGTCTCGTCCCAGAATGCGTTCTCCAGAAGAGCCGCTCTTTTGTGCATTGGTATCGCTGCTGGTGGAGCGCCCGATTTCTTCGCTGCTCAGATCAACAAGATCATGCCTGTTTTGACCTCAGGTTTGCAAGACAACGAGCTCATTGTGAAGGTTGCTGCCACGAGGGCAGTTTCCAGCTTGTCTTCTGAGATCCAGGATGCCATTGCCAGCTTCCACGAGCAGCTTTTGCCACTTGTCATTGAAATTATCAACTCTGCCTCCCACGTCATGACCTACAAGTATGCGTGCTACGCGTTGGACGGTATTATCGAGTTTATGAGTCACGATGCTATTGCTCAGTACGTTGAGCCTTTGACAAACAAGTTGTTCGCCATGTTGGAGCAAGCCCACTCTTCCTCCTTGAAGGTTGCCATTGTCTCCGCGATTGGCTCTACGGCTTTCGCTGGTGGAAAGGGCTTCACTCCCTACTTTGAGCAGTCTATCCGCGTTTTGGAGCCATTCGTCGCCAACGCGGCCCAGATCGAGGGTATGTCCGAGGACGACATCGAGTTGAGAGCCGTGACTTTCGAGAACATTTCCACCATGGCCAGAGCCGTTGGCTCCCAGTCATTTTCTGCGTACGCCAAGCCTTTGGTTGAAGCTGCGTATGCTTCCTTGTCTTCTGAGCACTCTAGAATCAGAGAGTCTGGCTTTGCCTTCATTTCTAACATGGCCAAGGTTTACGGATCTGAATTCGCCGGTTTCTTGGAGGAGATTGTGCCCCAGATTTTGAAGTGCTTGGAGCAAGAGGAGTTCTCCTTCAACTCTCCAGAGGAGGAAGAAGATTTTGAGGACGACGATGACGAGGAAAACATTGGCAACGACTTCAAAATTAATACCGGTATCACCATCGAGAAGGAGATCGCCTCCATTGCCTTGGCTGAGTTGGCCACTGGCACTGGTGCTGCGTTTGCCAAGTATGTTGAGCCATCTATTAAGGTCTTGTCCGAACAGATCGAGACCTCTTACGGAATGAGAGAGGCAGCCATGAACTGTATATGGAAGATTGTCAGAGCCATGTTCAAGGCTACATATGGCGACAAATACGAGGCCCCCAGAGGTGTTCCTCAGCAGCCATATGTTGATGCTTCGCTCTTGGTATTGATCGAGGAGGTTAGAAACATCACTGTCAACAACTTGGAAGAGGAGTTCGAGTTGTCTTTGGTTGCCTGCGACTTGGACAACATCGTGGAAGGTCTTCATACCTTCGGTGCTGCTGCGATCATCACCAGCGCTGCCGACACCACTTCGCTTGAGAAGTTGTGTGTTCAGTTGTTGAGCATATTGAAGAAGGAGCACTCGTGCCAAATCGATGATGAGGAGCCAGTTGACGATGGTGAGGATGCTTCCGAGACCGAGGCGTTGTTGTTCGAATCTGCTTTGGAAGTGTTGATCATGTTGTCGCTCACTTTGGGTCCCGACTTCGTGAAGGTCTTCGACTC
Organism: Helenozyma rhizophorensis; assembly: GCA_030573355.1. Taxonomy (NCBI): domain Eukaryota; kingdom Fungi; phylum Ascomycota; class Pichiomycetes; order Serinales; family Metschnikowiaceae; genus Helenozyma; species Helenozyma rhizophorensis. Next base: position 73,153 of record JAJMDD010000040.1, read on the forward strand.
GTTCAAGGACGTCATCTTGAGCAACATCACCTCCAAATCCAAGAACAAGAGATCGAGCGCCATTGGCGGCTTGGCCGAGATCTGTGTTGGCTTGAAGGAAGCCAACCCTTACACTCAAGAGTTGTTGCAAGTCTTCGTTGACAGATTAGCCAACGATAAGTCTGTGGAGGTCAAAGGTAACGCTGCTTACGGTGTTGGTATCATTATCGAGAGCTCCACCAACGACTTCTCTGCCAGCTACCAGCACATTTTGCAGATGATGTTCCACTTGTTGAGCAAGTCCGACGAGCAGGCCAAGGTTGATGACGATGAGACCAAGGATGTGGTCAGCCGCTCCAACGCCAACGCTTGCGGGTGTGTGGCTAGAATGGCATTGAAGAATGGCGCCGGTATCCCCTTGGAGCATGTGTTGCCTGCATTGTTGAACCGCTTGCCCTTGGAAGCTGCCCCAGAAGAGAATGTTCCTATCTTGACATGGATCATCACGTTGTACGAGTCTGGCAACGAGGTCATCAACCTGCAAAGTGAGCGCGTCATCCAGGTGTTGGCTGAGATCTTCCAGAAGGAGGCTGACAGAATCAAATTGGTTGAAGAGTCTACATTGGGTAGAGAAGAGAACATCGAGAAGATGAAGCAGTTCAAGACCGAGGCATTGAAGGAAAAGGTTGTCAACTTGTTGAAGTTCTTAAACGGAAAGTACGGCTCCATTATTGCTTCCCACGACATCTTAAAGGCCGCCCTCGCATAATCATCTATTTCGGACCACCAGTTATATATTACGTACATGTATTGCATTTTGTGATACCCTTCGAAGAAAAGTAATTTCTTGTGTGAGCGTAATTCCGTATTAGACCATGAATGCGTCTATCTTAATCTTGAAACAGCAAATCTAGTTGATGAGTTAAGACGTCTTATCGGTCCATTGCATGCAGAAGTGCGTCTTAAGTTACGCAGGAGACGTCTTGTGTGTGCGATTTGCAACCAAATTTGGACTTGAAAGGAAACATGCAACTAAGCAGCCACGGAGCTGAGATATATATATGCATCAAATCCCTTGAGAAAAACCCGCATTCGTACTCAAACATGATAGACGCTAAAGGGCTGGCCTTGGCAACATTTTCAATTTTATCCTTCGTGATGTTGATCCCACCTTTCATCTATCACATTAAGAACAAGAATATTCCTGCCTGCAGCTTGATCTTCTGGCTTCTCTTCAACAACTTGACTGCTTTCATCAATGCTTTGATCTGGAGTGGTGAAGATTACTATTTGGGCACAACAGCGGAAGGATACTGTGACGTCACAGTTAGAATCTTCAGTGGGTCAGCGGTCGGACAGTTGTGCGCGACAGCGTGTTTGATGTTCAATTTGCTTATGATTGTTGCTGCAAAGAGCCACAAGTTTCTCGCAGCAGGGTCTAAGAGAAAATTTGTCGTCAATGTCACCATGTGTTGGCTTACCCCATGCTTGGTGATGGGGCTCAGTATTCTCGGTCAAGTAAACAGATACAATATCGTCAGGTATAGAGGATGCACTGCTACCTACCGTTACGGTTTGAAGACGGTCATGCTTGTATCTGTGTGGAACATAATTTGGGGACTTGTTGCTTGCGGCTTCGCGATAGCTACCCTCTTCGCCTTTGCCATGAAACGCAGAGACATCAAAGACATTTTACGATGCACAAACTCGGGACTCAACATGCGCAGATTTGCACGCTTACTTGCTTTTAGTCTTTTGATCATTTTAGTGTTGACTCCCCTAGTCGTCACCACCTTTGCATTGGACGTTCGGGCAGCAGCTTACATCACCGAAGACGACAAGCTCTTCTACGAATCGATCGTTTGGTCAGAAATCTACGCCATTTCTGTCGGTTCGACAAACATTGCATTCGTCGTCGTGGAAATTGTTTTGTCATTTTTCACCTTTTTGATCTTTGGAGTTGGCTCAGAGGCTTTGGACATGTACCGGGCCTTCCTTGTTTTCATTGGCTTCACTGGATTGACGAAGAGAGAAGACGCTTTCAGTTCCAAAGAGTTCAACGAGTCTCGGCAAGCAAGTCGCGAAACTGAGACTTCAGAGGTCACCGCCATGTCTGCGCAGTATTATGATGATTACAAGCAATTGGTTCTTGATGAGGGCCAATCTTCAATGCATTCGTCTTCGACTATGAACAATTCGTCGCCACTTTATTTCGACCCGAGCCCAGATTTCAAATTTGAGTTCACTGTGAACAGAAACTCTGGCAAAAGCGACTCACTTGAGTAGCTCTATGAACGCTTTCTCAAATTGCTTGGAGTCAACTTTGCCTTGCGTCTCCTTCATTGCTTGGCCAATGAGGAAGTTGAGTGACTTTTTCTTGCCCAGTTTGACCTTCGCAACCACATCTGGATGCTCGCCAATGATATCAACACAAATCTCCTTGATGGCTGTACTGAGTTCCGCTTCATCAAAATCAGTCGGGGTGGCAAGATCATACTTATCAATTAGCTGAGTAATGGTGAGATTTTGATCTTCGTCGAGACGTTGAATTAGCTGGGCTAGCAAGAGCTTTGCGGAAGTGATGGTAATCTTCTTTTCTTGGACCATGTTGATCAATAAAGCAAAGTCTTCTGGAGAAATGACTGACAAGTCTAGTTGTAGCTGCAATTTGTTGAAGGCACCCATGAATTCGTGTATGAGCCAGTTGTTCACCACCTTCGACGAATGACCGGCCCCTGTCACAACGGTATGCAAATGCTTGTAATAATCGTAAAGATCGAGGTTCTCTACCAAGAATCGGGCGTGTTTCATCTCCAAATTATAAGGATGATGAGTAAGTGCTTTTACCAACGTTTCTGGTAGTTCCGGTAGAGTCTTGTAAACTTCCTCGCCTATTGACGGATGCAAATGTACCAGCGGAAGCTCAACGTCAGGAAAGTATCTATAGTCCACTGCGTCTTCCTTCGAGCGAGTCTTGATGGTTTCTTTGCCGTTCCAGCTTCTTGTTTCCTGGTCTATTGGTGTCTCAGAATTTTTCAACTGATTCACTTGGCGTTGGTACTCATACCTTACTGCATCCATGATCTCTGAAGTACTTCCCAAGTTTTTTATCTCCACGCGGTTTCCGCCTGAAACACTCACATTGACATCACATCGCATGTTTCCATTTTCCATGTCGCCTGAGCATACCCCCAAATGCGTCATGATGCTAATGTATTTCTTGACAAATGCCCTGACTTGAGATATGTGGTTGAAGTCAGGTTTCGTCACCAACTCGATCAAAGGGAGGTTGGCTCTGTTGTAGTCTATGTTCACCGTGCCGTCGAAAGCATCGTAATTTAGTTTGCCTGTGTCCTGTTCCATCTGAATCTGTTCAATTCCAATCACTTTGTCTTCGGCAACATCATCCCACTCTTTTTTGAGCTCCAAATGGCCTCCATGAGAAAGTGGATGATAATGCTGGGTGATCTGGTACCCCAAAGGCTGGTCCAAGTAGAAATAGTGCTTTCTGTCGAATGTGGAGTACGTATTAATATTCGATTTGAGGGCGGCTGCAGCCTTGAGTGCCAAAAGAACTGCTTCGGGATTGAGCTTAGGTATCGTTCCCGGTAGTCCCAAGTCAAAGTAGCTTGTGCTCGAATTGGGAGCACTCTCGACGGAGTGCTTCGACAATGAGAAAAGTTTGTATTTGGTCTTTAGTTGAGTGTGTATTTCGAGCCCACATTTGAATGGATATCCGGGTTCAGGCCGCCACAGTTGTAGCCTCTTGGTGATCATGAGATGGAGAGAAGTGTGGGTGCAGTACGCGAAAAGTGCATGTTCCGATGCACAAAGCACTGAAAGTCTACATTGACCAACAAAGCTGGAGCGCCATTCCAGTCGAGAAACACTACAATTTGTACCCACCACGTTCATGGAATGCCCGTAAAAGGCGGTTGCCAAATATAAAGGCAAAAATGGCAATTTTCTGAACAGTCGCAGAACACGGTGAGTTCATAAGAAGCGTTGTTCATGAGACGCTTCGGAAGGTCGCGTCTTTCATGTTCGCTCTGGTTATATAGGCAGGTGCTTTTGTTTATGGTACTTCAACTTATCAGTCACCAGACGCACGAATAATGGGTGCGCGCACTACCCTCCCCACAGGGGATGACGATAAGATAAAGCGGCACTAATCATTTGCGTATTATTGTTTTTTCTAAGTTTTTGCTGTTCAGAATAAAACTGCTTCAATTGAATTGACCCGATCCGGATAAACCTCCTATCGTCTTTACAGCTAGTCCTCACCACTTGTACGTGCTCATATTTGCCTCCCACGTTGTTTGCTTCTCAGTGGCGATGGCAGACTTCAATCACAACACTTACTAACATCCGACAGAAAACAATGAGATCTCAGTTCAAGGACGAAAACTCTTTTGGTATGTATCGTCCGCCTAATCCGCTGGATGGTTTTGTGGTCCTTATACTAACAGTACAGACAAGAGAAAGTCAGAATCGACTAGGATCTTACAGAGGTTCAAAGACAGACTTCCCGTTATTTGTGAGAAGGTGGAGAACTCAGATATCCAGGAAATCGACAAGAGAAAATACTTGGTGCCCGGAGACTTGACTGTGGGCCAGTTTGTGTACGTCATCAGGAAAAGGATCAAGTTGCCTTCCGAGAAGGCCATATTCATCTTTGTCAACGATATCTTACCTCCCACAGCCGCATTGATGAGCACGATTTACGAGGAACATAAGGACGAGGACGGCTTTTTATATGTGTTGTACTCTGGAGAGAACACATTTGGCCAAGTTGACTTGTCGGATTTGGATTTCTCCGATGTACCTGATCTCGAATGATCCACCTACACGTTCTATGCCTCCGAAATGTATTGCTAGCCTCCTATTCTCCACGAGTGTTTAGCAGTTTATAAGTGTTTATGTCAATGGAGTGATTACAATGAATGGTAGCGCCTTACTTGAACGTCTTTACTTGACGTCGTCTTGCTTGGGTCACTGAGTGGACACCTCCTCATCGTATTCCACGTGTAGCTCGATGCCCAACTTCTTGAACTCGTCTTCGTTCATTGCGAACAAGAACTTCTGAAGACGATCTAGTGTATCTGCCTTCACATTCTCTCCGAGGTCAGGCGAGCCCGCAACCTTCATGATCTTCTCCGTGTAGTCGAACACGACGCTGAAGCCATGGAGAACGGTATCGTATTGATGGAGAATCTCTCCATCCAATGCCATCTCAACAATACTCTTGTACAACTGGGAGTATTCCTTCAAACGCTCAATCAATTCCGGCTTCTCTGCATTCGGATTACCATCTTCAGCCTTCAAATAGATGATAAAGGGCCTCTCAAGGTCGATCGAAGCCCAGGCGTTCTCTCTGCCTATTGCCGCACTTGTGCCACTCACTTCATATTGATAGGTGAAGAAGGATGCTAGTCCTATGGCGACAATGAGAAGCAAAAGTCTTGGGACCTTAGGCATTGAAAACGAAGAATACAGACTGAACGAAGGAAAAAGTTACTGAGGATTGTTGTCTTCTAAAAGGTGGCTTACGGTTGGTGACGGACTGCATCCGATTCTCGCACTTGAACGGTGCTTGGCACCGAGGCAAAGCCCGAGTGAGATCCACTCCAAAAAATAATGACTCCTGCGTGATTCGAACACGCGCATCTTACGATAACAGAACTTGAGTCTGCCGCCTTAGACCGCTCGGCCAAAGAGCCTTTTGTGAAAGTGGAAGAACCGTGCATCATGTGATCCTTCAAATACGTTCAAAACAATACTAGGTATCAATAGTGCGTATCAAAAGTAAACGTGTATGAGTAGACGTGTGTGGAGTGGTGAAGGCGGTGTTATAGTTCTTCGCGCGGCGAATTCCCTGACTTTCGCAAGTCAATGGCATTATGTAGAAGATTCGCATTCTTACAGTTATTCGCTTACATGTGCTTCATACAGTTGAATGTCTCTATTATGCAATGTCTATAAATTAATGCGATCACTTGTACTTGTTGTACACTTCAGCCACCTTTGCCTTCAACTCGGCCTTTCTGGCCTCGTCACACCACGAGCCTTCGATACCGTTGGTGGAAATCTTGCACCACTGCTCCAAAGTGAAGCCAAATCTGGTGTGAACCTCGATGTAGTTGTCCAAAATGTAACCGCCGAAGTAGGCTGGGTCGTCGGAGTTGATAGAAAATGGCACGTCGTTCTCGAGGAACAAAGCGATGGGCAATTCAGAAACGTCCTTGACCACCTGCAACTTCACGTTAGACAACGGGCACATGGACAACATGGTGCGGTTCTCGGCCAATCTCTTCATCAAATCCTCGCTCTGCTTGGAGTTGACGCCGTGGTCGATACGCTGCACCTTCAACAAGTCCAACGAGTTGGTGACAAACGTGTGGTCACCCTCCTCACCCGCGTGGGCAGTCAAGCCAACCTCGGGGAACTTGGTGGCCACCAAGTTGTAGCACTCCGTGAACAACTCAGGTGGGAAGGGCTTCTCGGCCGAGTCGAGACCCAAACCGTGGATGGTGCCGTCCTCAAAGTACTTGGAGGCGGAGTGGATGGTGTCCATGCCGGCCTCAGCGGGCAAGTGTCTCAACAAGCACATGATCAACTTGTTGGTGGTGCCGAACTTCTTGTTGGCCTCCTTGCACGCTCTGTCGAAGCCCTTGACCACGACATCCACGTCAATGCCTCTCTCCACATGGCCCTGAGGGTCGAAGAAGACCTCGGAGTGCAAGCACCCATCCTTGTGGGCACGAGCAAAGTACTCCATCGCCAAGTCAAAAAAGTCCTGCTCACGGATCAACACACTCATGCCGATGTAGTAGTGGTCCAAGAAGTCCTGCAAGTCAGCGAAGTTGGCGTATCTCTCGTTGCACGCCTCGATGGTGGGAGGGAAGTGAGAGGGCAAGGTGATTCCGTTTCTTGCAGCCAAGTCGAACAAGAGAGAGGGCTCCAAGGTTCCCTCCAAGTGGAGGTGGTGCTCGCACTTTGGCAATTCGGTGAGGAAGCTTTTGATGTGGGAGGTGCACTCGTACTGGGCCATTTTTCTTTCAGTAGTATCTGAGATGAGCATCTCACTTATAAGGAAGACGCCTGCACGAATTGCTTTTTTGTTTCGCCGCACCCTAGCCGCATAAGATTTGACACAAGTCCGCGGCAATGCCGCGGTGATCCAGCGACACTCACCAGGAGGAAGTTACTGGAGCCAAAGATGTACAATTAAAAAGAGCGGCGGCCAAGTCAAATTGTTGAGCTCATATCACCGTTGAACAATGAAAGGAAACACTATCCGGGCAAGGACCCTAAGTTAGATGCGCTTGACTATATACCCTCGTGCGGCGATCTAAGCCTTTGCTGAGGACAATGGAGAATGAGGAAGGTTAATTGGCCAGGCGGAGGCTCGGCATCAGATCTTTAACGATTTGCGCGATCATCGATGGAGCTGCTCCCCTTAAGACTGGGCCCAGTGCTCGCAATCCTACTGGAACTGGTATTTTTGTCGCACCTGGCTGGCTACTACAAGGGCACGTTCAACGGGCAAGGGCCCTTGTTGCATGCGTATGTAAGCAAGGTTTCGAGCCGGATCGGGACAGACGTCGAAGCTGTCGCAACAAGTCGCCAGTCGCATCGTTTTCTGTGTGCGAAACCCTCTGCAAGGCTGAGTACATTACGGCCGCAGCAAGAAGCAGTTTCATGCTTCGCTGATCGTGCAAGCTTCAGTGTTGGAACGTGGATAAAAATAGAATTCTGAGAGCTACGGTCAGCCTCGCTTCGCCTCAGGTCTCAACGACCGCGTCACACGTATGCAGGACAGATGATTATACGTGATTTATACGGCCAGGTCATAACCCGTGCCGGCTTGCAAAGACAATTCGTGTCCTTGTTACCTGATCCGCTACAAAACTCTTGTGCTTGAAGCCCGTCACATTCTCCGAAAATGGCATACCGTGACGAAGACGAATCAAGGTACCTTCGCTATCCCCAAGCTGGTGGGGTCTATAACTATGCTGACTCGAGAAGCGACACGCTGATCAACTTCCAGCAGCCAGAAGCGGCCTACAATCACGGGCGCACAAGTGAAGATGACGTCATGTCTTACTACGAGGGCCAGCGTCCGCTGGAGATATTCAACACTCTGCAATCGGCAACAAATTTGCATGATCCTCCGCCCCAGTTTTCACACCACGACCCATTTCATGATGGCACTTATGAATTGCACGACTATGACAACGGTGGTATGGGCTACGACCAATACGCCGACCAGAGTATGAAGTTTGACCAGGCTTTCGTGCCCCACGCGTACGACGACGACGAGGAGCAGGAGTTTGACCAAGAAATTCGCTTCAATGACTTCCAAGGTGACCACTACGACTTGCAAACTATTCAAATTCCCGAGTCAATTGAAGAAGACACGGAAACAGTGTATGACCAGGTCATTCCTGAGTCGCCTTTCGACGACCAGATCCCAACAGAGTTTCCAGAACCTCCAGAGGAAGAAGAAGTGCGTGAAAAACCCCGCGTTGGTATTGCAATGGGCCACAACGGCCATTTGGTATTGGACTGTCCCGTTGCGACGGAATTATTAAGCAAGTTTCCCGACTACGACCCAAGTCTCAAGGACGGTGGACTCAGTAGAGAGTTTTCTTACATGAGATACACGGCTGTGACTTGTGGTCCCTCCAATTTTTGGAGAGATGGCTATATTTTGCGCCCAATCCACTACCCAGTGAGACGCCAAACAGAGTTGATGATTGTCATTACAATGTACAATGAAGACGACATTTTGCTAGCCAGAACACTCAAAGGTGTGTTCAAAAATATCAAGCATTTGGAATCGCGGACACGCTCATCAGTGTGGGGCAAAGATTCATGGAAGAAAATCGTTGTTTGCATTGTGAGTGATGGTCGGTCCAAGATTAACGAGAGAGCACAAGCCCTTTTGGCAGCTTTGGGAGTCTATCAGGATGGGTTGGCCAAATCGAGAATTGATGACAAGAAAGTCCGTGCTCACATGTATGAATACACTACACGTGTGGGCATTTCGACCGTGGACGATACTGTCAAGTTGACTACGGAGAAGGTGGTGCCCGTTCAATTGCTCTTCTGTCTCAAGGAGCAGAATGCGAAGAAAATCAACTCACACAGATGGTGCTTTGAAGCAATTTCACAGGTTCTTGATCCTAATATCGTCATTCTTCTTGACTGTGGAACACAACCCAGCGGAAAATCGTTGTACAACTTGTGGAAGGAGTTCGACAATGATCCGCAGGTTGCAGGAGCTTGTGGTGAGATCAAGGCTAAGTTGAGGAAGAGACAAATTCTTACTAATCCGTTGGTGTACGGCCAAAACTTCGAGTACAAGATCTCGAATATTTTGGACAAGCCCACGGAGTCCGTGTTTGGTTTTATTTCTGTGTTGCCTGGTGCGTTTTCGGCTTACAGGTACGTTGCTCTCCAAAACGACATCAACGGACGTGGCCCCTTGGAAAAATACTTTAAAGGTGAGTTTTTGCACGGAAGTGGTGACCTTGATCCCGACGACGACGAGTACGAACTCAAACGTAATATGTTGAAGGAGGAGGCTGGAATTTTCACCTCGAACATGTACCTCGCCGAAGACAGAATCTTATGTTATGAGTTGGTCGCTAAACGAGGCTGCGAATGGCTTCTTCGTTATTGCAAGTCTGCAAGTGCGGAAACAGATGTGCCCGAAGGTTTGGCGGAGTTTATTTTGCAAAGAAGAAGATGGTTGAACGGTTCTTTCTTCGCAGCTATTTACTCTCTTGTGCATTTCCCTAAGATTTGGACGTCGTCGCATAGCATTGGCCGGAAACTCTTTTTGCACATTGAGTTCATCTACCAGTTCATTAACTTGATTGTCTCATGGTTTTCCATCGGGTCTTACTTCCTTGTGTTCCGCATCTTGACAACTTCCCTCAGTGACTCTGACCTAAATTTCGCTCCTGGAAATATTCTATCTGTTGTGTTCCTTTGGCTTTACTTGGCGTCTATTGTGACAACATTCGTCTTGAGTTTTGGCAACAAGCCAAAAGGTACCGAAAAGTTTTACATTGTCATTGTTCTATTCTTCGCTATTCTCATGGTGTACATGATTTTCGCCGCCATTTTCATGGCCGTCAATGCCATTCAATCGATATACAATAGCGGAACCAAAATCACGGTTTCGTTGTTCTTCCAAAACTCGGAGTTCAGAGACCTTGTGGTAGCAACAAGCTCCACGTATGCTCTATACTTCCTTGCATCGTTCCTATACTTTGAACCTTGGCACATGTTCACTTCGTTTCTTCAGTATCTTTTGCTTTCACCAGCCTACGTGAATGTTTTGAACATCTATGCATTCTGTAACATCGACGACGTGTCATGGGGAACAAAAGGTGATACTGGCCCTAAGGATTTGGGTGTCGCTAAAGTCAGAGAGGACGGTACATTCGACGTTACCATTCCTGTGTTGAAGGAGGAAATCAACCAATCTTACTTGAATCAATTGGAGAAGATCAAAAAGCCGCAGGAGGATGACGGCAATAGCTACAAACCGACTAACGAGGACTACTATGCATTTGTCCGTTCCATGACTGTACTTGTGTGGATGTTCTCCAACTTTTTGATCGTTGCACTTGTGTTGGAAACTGGAGGATTCAATCAATTCGACAGTAACTCGGAAAGTGAACAGGATAGCAGATCCGCCGTGTTCCTCACTGTCATTCTTTGGACAGTCGCTTTCATGGCACTCTTCAGGTTCGTTGGCTGTGTGACGTATTTGATCAAACGGTTTTTGAACAAGTTCAGGTCTAGAGCCAGAAGGCAGATCTAGAGCCAGAGGCAGGACTAGAGCCAGAAAGCAGGTTTAGAGCCAGAAAAGTGAATAATAATGTCATATCAACGAGCAGCTTGATTAGGATGCAAAATGTAGATCAATATCCTGTATGAGATGCGTGTTTTGCGGTAAACAACCCGAACCGATATCAACAAAGACTTCCGCCAGCAAGTTCCACACTCATTTGAAAAAAACGGGATGCTATGAGTCGAAGAAAACGATCAACAGAGCTCGTTCACCAGCTTGGGGAGCCACTTCCCCTACCATATATGCCCACTTCCAGCAAAATGAAGAGTGAAGAGCCATTCGAAACTGGCTATGACGTTTCCCCACCAGCACAACATGCCGAGCCAGTAAGGCGTAGAATCGTCTCTCTACCGAAAAGAGAACAAAAAGCAAACGATGACTACGTTTCATCGCGCCTTCCCTTACCAATGATGAGAAAGCAAGTCCGCGAGTTGGAGAATCGCATTCGGAACGAAGAAGATACAATACTAGACTCGATTTCACGAAGGATCGAGACATTAAAACAAGAAATTGATAGCACAGACGAACTCAACGGCGATATTGCCGTTCTTGAGAACATCGACCAACAGTTGGAGCTGCTATTACAACAACGACAGGAAACGAGCATTGTTGACGAGCTCGCGCGGCTTCAAAGCTTGAACACTAAGCTTGTTAATCCGAAAAAAGCACCAAATGCTCTTAAAATTATTGGCATCGGGACCGCTGCGATCATTTTGCTATGCGGCGTGTCGCTCGTCATGAGTAACCTAGCTTATGACTACTGCTACTATTTCTGCTGAAATCACGGATAGTTCTTATAATGACCAAATGTACTATAATACACGTATATACAGACGACTACTCATCGTAGTCATTTCTCGGAGGAGCTGCGCTCTCAGACCGAAGATAAAGATCAATCGCGGTAGAGAAGGCAGCGAAGCCGGCACACCCCAACAACGCCGCTTGAGGCCCAGCCTTGATCGAGAGGCCAGCACCCGTTATGCAACCGGCACTCACACCGTTGTAAATGTCATGCTTTGCTCTCAAGCTTTCGATGGAGCACTCGACACCAGAGTAGATCATACCAATGTACCCAAAGTTCTTCGCACTTGCCCACGAACGCCTGGCCATGTCGCCGAACTGGAGCTTCATCTGCTGCTTGAAAGGTAGCTCACTAATATGCGACACCGACGACGTGCCCACAGGAACGTCGTAGGCCATGGACGCCATGAACAAACCGAAGAAACCACCAAGGAAAAAACCTGATCCACCTGCCATCATGGTCTTGCCAACGCAAGATTGCATGAACTCTATCATTTTCCTTGCACCGACATCGGCCTGTTCCTCCTGAGTTAGAAGCGCAAGGGGCTTCTCAGGCTCCTTTGGGCCTTCGTAGATTCCAAAGACCATGGGAAGAGGTTGGCAAATTTTCGCACATACAGTACTGAGTACAACACCAAGAGGACGGTTGAATCGAGATAGTTGACAGAAAATGGACCCAACAGCATGTTTCTGAACTCTGGTCTACGAAGGGCCAAGAGGATTCTTGCAGGTTACTTGGAGGACGTGCAAGAGGCTCTATCGAGCCATATTCAGCGTCGACCGGGTACATGTAGCCACAAACAACCAAAGACTCAAAGCGGTAAGTAGAAATCAGCTTTAAGCAAGAAGTAGAACGGGGCTTGATACAATCTCTTCCACGGGAGAAGCGGCTTGCAAAGGTCCAGCCCATATCATCCGATGCAACTTCGAGCTGCTAGTCAGAGTTGTAGTAACTGCGGCATGCTTCAGCCGTACAGCGGGGTATGCTGCGGCTCAATAGAGGAGTGCGTTCACTAGACATGTGTGGGTTCAATAGGTAGTGCGGTTTCCTCAGATAGTGCGGTTCCGTCGATAGCGGTACCTTAGATAGTGCGGCCCAGTGCTAGTGCGAGTATAGTGCGAGTAGGAAAGTGCGGTTTAGGAGCAATTGCAAAGGAGTCGCCTGAAAGCGCAAGAATAGCACCAACGACATTTCACCACTCACGCGACTGCTGGTCCATATCACTGCAACATACTTCGCTCATTGTCAGCCAACTTTTACTGTAATGTCTCACCACTACCAGTAGCGTGACTGGATGTCCGGTCATGTGCGCGGAACGACATGGTCCGCCCAAAGCTATCGTCCGTCTAGCCGGTTCGGCATTAAACTCCAGCATTCCAATCGGGTCTTGGCCACCAATCACAAAAATCCCTCAGCATGCCCCGGATTTACTCAGTTGGCCTATTTCTTTATCGTCTTGCACATAAAAGGACTACTCCACATATCGTGACCATGCCGGAGTGGAGAGCACCCGATCGGGCATCCATTTCAAAAAGTAAACCAGCATGAAGCCCCACCCAGTGATTCCGTTTCGTGACTTCAACGCCTTGCTACAACCTCACGCACCTCAGACACAGAACGCTCCTTCTCTTTCACCACCGCGTAAGATATAGTATTGGTTCACACAAGCCCGTTTCCTCTTTGGCTCCACCCCCTGTCCCAAGAATCGCTGGCTCGCAACCGTCACCGTAATGCGCTCTTCTGTGCAAACTGGCGATTCAACAGCGTTAGTTGGAGGTGGTTGGCCCGTCAACGCCCAAGAGCAAGCGGTGTCCCACGCCCACGGTACACCGATGTAGGTACCCCTATACGCGTGAGTGGGGAGGCAGTGTTTACAATAGGGGAGATGAAAAGAAAAAAGCAAGCCACGCCTGTACTTTGAAAGTGGAGAGACCTCAATTGGGTGGAGTGATCAGTTCCCGAATTCGCACCATTCTCCTCTTCAGTGCGCAGTATATAAGTACGGCAAGGAACATATTTTGCACCCACCAGTTAAACACCAACGAATATATATCCGAACGAGATATATATTTTGAAGAACAATCAAACTGTCGCATTACATACGAAGAGGCTCATATAACCCCAACAAACTCTAACGATCATGGTCAAATCTAAGAAGAATCAGGTAGTGGAGTTGAACATGGACAACATGGAGAAGCTCGAGCACCTCATGCCCGTGCCAAAGTCCAGATCTTCCTCCATCACCTCGATCGAAAGCGAGGACGGAATGTTGACGCAGATTTTGAAGCCCCCACCAAGAAAAGACTTTGAGGATCTCATTTCCTTCGAGGCGTACATTAGGGACGAAACCTGGGACAATGACTTCGACTACTGCCACGCTCATTTAACTTACTACCCACCCTTCATTTTAAAGGAGGTTCACGACAACTTGGATAAGATCAAGCCAACAATGAACAAAAACTCTAGAAAGTTTAGAAGAAACCTCCAGCACCACATCAAGCGCCACTTGATGGTGGACATGGCCAAATGCTCCGGGTTCAAGATGGACTTTGGAAAGGCTGTGATGGAAGAAACACCAAAGAACATTGTTTGGAGATTCGAGGACACTGGTGACCACGGCTTCGACAAGGAAGAGGAGGACATGTACGACAGACACTGGAAGTTGGAGTTGCTTGTTAAGTGCAACAACGAATCGCCTATGGTCGAAGTCGACTACAAGGCTGTTCCTATGTAATATCCTATTACGCCTAAGTTCCTTGATTTTTACGAATAATGTTTCTATGTTGATAACGAATATACGAATGACGACCGTCAAATTTATGATAGTGATGATGTAGTAGTACTTCGTACAACGGACGCCCGCAATTCGTCGCCTTTTTTGTGGCAGTGTCATGTCTTTATGTCGTTATTGCCCCCGTGCAATAAGGGTATGGCCTCTCCCTTAGGTATCACTGTCCTCTCGCCAACCGGTCGTACTGAGGGCTGCAATTCATGTAGGAACTTCCATATTGTTCCAAGTTATCATCCATATACTCAAGCACTGCTTTCATATGATTCATTAAAATGTTGACGCTGAGGCTGTCCATGGTCGTTTGTGCAATTTGACCAGGTAACGTAACCAAGAGCCGCAATAAATGCTCAAGGCCATACTTGCTTGAAGGACGTAAGTCCGGTTCCTCCTTTAAAAGCTCGCTGAATTGCATCCTCTCGAATCGGTAGAGTAGGTTCAACTCCAATACCTTATTGAAATACTCCTTGAGCCCTTCTATCGCTTCTGTAATGCCCAGAAGTTCCTCATCTGATACTCCCGAGGACTTCTTCCATGCTTTGTAATTGTCCAAGATCGATTCCACAGGCGTGGTGGACTCCAAATCGATCAACTTTCGATCCTTTGCCATGAGCTCCCAGTCGTCCACCAAGATGCACTTCAACCGTGGACGAAGGGGCATCATCACCTCGTAGCTTGCTCTTCCATCATTTTTGGGCTGTTTTCGCCCTGAGCCGTTGACTTTCGCTTCTGCAACTCCGTTCGCCGCAGACGGAACCAGCAGAGCACGCGAATTCGTCGACGAGTCTTTTTTCCTTTTCTTTTTCTCCTTTCCCTCGACCTCTTCCTCCACTTTCACCTCCCTGTTCGGGTCCATGCGCTCAATAGCTTTCTTGCGAGCGTTTCGTAGATCCCTTGATAGTCCTAGATTATCGTCGTTGAATTCCATGATTCGTTCCGTAGACACCCATTCATCCCATTTCGGGCTCCATCCCTTGTAGTGTAGGAAATAGGCGTCATTCTCGAGTAGAAATCCTGGAATTCGATTTTCCAGAAGCGGTTCGCTCGTTCCCTCACCAATCTCGACAAATAGTTTCCCCTTCTCATGAATCTTCAAGACTTTGGCCTCATATACCAAAGGGCCATGATATGCCAAAACCTGAGCGCCTGGCCGGAACTTTTCGAGGTTCTCAGACATAATTTTCGGACCAACAAGTAGTTGATGTATCGTCGCGCGCGCTTTTATTTCGATGATATCAGAAGAGCATCTACGAAAATATTGATAGGAGAGAGTGATAATTTATCTATGCTAGATACTTCGTCAAATTGTCTCAACCAATGATCTGAGTCGTGCTTAGCCTCATCATCGGAAGATGTGATTGATCTTCCAATTATTCTTCTTTTTCTGCACTGTAAGGCTCAACTGTTCTATTACTTCATAAAAGTTAGCGGCTCTCATGTCACCCAGCGACACACCAATGTTTGAAAGGTCAAGCTCTTTCAAGACCGATGTACCTTTCGAGATATTCAGTTGCACAGCAATATTTTCAATTGGGTTGTCGGACAAGTCCAACCGGAGTAAATTAGGGTGATTGGCGAGCAGTTCAACGAATACAAAGTCCGTGAAGTTGTTTTTGCTCAAATTCAAATGAGTCAAATTTCTCGGAAAATAGACATCCTTTTCCACGACACTTATTTCATTTCCCTCAAGGTTCAATTCTCTAAGCTCGTTTGTGAAACGTTGATATTTTTTGTTGAGCAAAGGCGTAGACTCTGATGTCAATTCTCTGATCTGATTCCTCCTCATATCAATCTTTCGAAGAGACTTGGGAGGGAGCCAATCCTGTAGGGATTCAATCTTATTGTAGAAGAAATCTATTTCTCGGAGTTTATCCAAATGCTCCCAGCTAACAAGAGCGTCTCCATCTAAATGAAACTCGTAAGTTTTGAGTTCCCAGATGCGGTTTCCGCTCAATGACAATGTTTCCATGGAACTCGGGAAGATGAAATACGACAAAGAGTCCAAATTGCAATCTGTTAATGCCAACGACGTGAGGTTTGGAGGGAATTCGATTCTGCTTTCGAGAGGGATGTTCGGTTCATTCCCAAATTCACTGAAGTCCAAACAGCCACAGCCTTGAAGGTTGAGGCTATCCAATGACTGGGGAAACCTGAAGTATTGGTAATCGCTATTCGCCAGTGCCAGAACCTTGAACGTCGTAATGGGTGTATCTGAAAGATCTAGGAATTTAAGAGATTCCGGGAGATTCGGCAAATGCGCCAAAGTCGTAAAAGGGTTGTTGTCAAGTCTCAAATTCTCTAGAAAGGGCGGCCACGTAATATCCTCCAACTGTTGCATCCCCAAGTTACCGATTAGATTATTGTTGAGTATTATGGATTTCAAACCTTGTGGCCAAAGATTGCTATCCCCGTCATATTGAAATGATTCAAGCTTATTGGTAGACAAGTCTATGGTCTCGAGAGTCCGAGGTAGATGTGATATGTTTATCGACGACAAATCGTTATGAGTGATCATCAATGTTTTCAAATTAGGCGGGAACGACAATGCACGGAGACCAGCGGTCGTCAAATGAACGAGATTCCAAAAGATATTCGTTACTGAGTCAGGAATTGTCATTGTTGTAACATCCGTTGCAGCGTACCAGGATATGTCGAGGTTCGCCAAATTAGGTGGAAATGTGACATCCGACCAATTAGCGATTCTATGGCCCAAGAAGACAATCTCCTTCAAACTGTTCAGAGATGCAAACTTTTCGTCCATTGTTGCCAAAGCATGCTTCAATTTGATCAGTCCGGTCTGGAGCTTATACAAATTTGGAAAGGAGAAGATAAAATTAATATCCTGAGAGTCAAGCTCGTAGTTTTCGACTTGGAGGTGCAATTCTGGAGCTCTACAAAATCTATCTCTATATTTTTCGAGAAGTATTTTGGCGGATGTGAAATCGCGGTTGGCGTAGACCTTGATCACACGAGGATTGATATCGGGATTGTCGTGCAAGAAATCATCAATGTCAGCAAAGGTAACGATGTCTATTAGCAGCCGGGTATGTGGATTCAAGGCACAAGAATGGGGCCTCAGCGTGGGCGATAGCATGAAATGTAGTTCATTGGAATAGTAGTGGTCGATTATGATATTTCGAAGCTGTGGCACTTTTAAAAGAACGTCCGAGATGAGATCAGAAGGAACATTGTCGAGTACCTCGCAAATGATACTCCAAGGTAGTTTGACAAACCAAGTTTGAAGAAAGATGGACTCGTCCATCCTCTCTGGTATAGAATTATATGGAAGTGATGTCGCGGAATCCATATCGCCCAGTGCTTAATAAGCAAGTCGTCTGACTGAACGAGAACTATCGCTTCAAGATATTAAAATGAGGGAAGAGACTTTTAGAACCCACATTTAGCAACTCTGAAGAATGAAAGTGGACGTTCGAATTGTATCACCCGAGGAAATTGCGGCGATGCTGCACCATTGGAAAGAAACGGACCATCGAACCGACCGGGGATACCGCAAAGAGGTCTTCCCTGATAGTAAATCAAATGTAAAGTAAAGAGGGACTGAACCCCTTCCAAGAGAAATTGAGTTATACCTAACTAAGAAAGTCCTTACACCGGTGACTCAGTCTTGAACTATCCTCACAAACTGTAGTCTTCAGAGAGAAGGCATAGCGTGGTGACGAACAGCCAGAACCTGATACTACAGAAACAAGAAGATGTCACGAGACCTTCGAATGGTCGCACTGAAGTCTGCGCTAACATATTCAACGAGGTTCTCGTTCTCGATTATGAAAACGAAAATACGATGCCGGTATTGTGAGTCTTCCGTTCTGGTAGTGAATTTGTAATTCATATTCCTAGCTGCCCTGAAACTGCGCCTTCTGCTCGAGAATCGTGCGGTTTTGTTGCAACTTCATTGTATCCCAGAGCAAGCGATCTCAGTAAGTGGGAAATTTCTACACACCTCACCAATACGTTCCACCGCAATTGGGAAGATTGGAGGTACTGGTAGAATGATCCCGTATTCTGACACCCACTTCAATTAGTTACCCGTTTTAGTCGATGATTGTCGTACAGATAAGACTAAATTAGTTATTTCATTAGAGGAGTAAAACTGCAACTATGATATTGAATTCGTCATCTCGTCAACTGCACGGCTCTTATTCGTGGCACACACTCAAATATGATGTAGGCGGTCATCACATATCCGTAACTTGTGTTCGATTTTCCAATTATTCTCCTCCTTTCGCGCCGAAAGTCCCAACTGCTTGATTACTTCATAAAAGCTTGCGGCACTCATGTCTAACTGCGACACCTCGTTGTCTTCAAGATCAAGCTCCTCCAATACCGATCTACCTTTCAGTATGTTCCGTTGGACCCCAATACTCTTAATTGGATTCTGGCACAACTCCAACCTGAGCAAATTAGGGTGATTGGCGAGCAGTTCAACGAAAACAAAATCCGTGAACTTGTTGTCGCTCAAACTCAAATAAGTCATATTTCTCGGAAAATAGACATCCTTCTCTAATACACTTATTTCGTTACTCGCAAGGTTAATTTTGGTTAAATTGTCAGTGTAGTTTTGGTAGTTTTTGTTGAACAACGGAGTATACTCTGGGATCAACAGTTTCATCTGATTCTTTGCCACATCAATCTTTCGAAGGGACTTGGGAGGGAGCCAGTCCTTTAGGGTTTCAATATTATTGTAGTAGAGTTGTAGATCTTGAAGTTTATCCAAATGTCCCCAGCTAAGAAGATCGTCCGCATCTAAACGAAGCTCGTACGTATTAAGATCCACCAAGATGTTGTTCATGCCCAACAACAATGATTTCAAGGAGCGCGGGAAGATGAAGTACGACAAAGAGTCCAAGCCCAATTTGCAATCTGTTAATGCCAAGTACGTGAGGTTTGGAGCGAATCCGATTCTGCTTTCGAGAGGGATGTTGGGTTCATTCCCAAACTCACTGAAGTCCATACTTCGAATGTCAATGCCGAGGCTGAGGATATCCAACGACTGGGGAAACCTGAAGTATCGGTAATCGCTATCCGTCAGCTCCAGAACCTTAAGAGATGAAACGTCAACAGCAAGGTCTTTAAGGGAGTCTGGGAGATTTGTCAAATACGTCAAAGTGGTGAAACAATTGCCGCTAAGCCCCAAGGTCTCTAGAAAGGGCGGCCAAGCGATTTCTTCCATATCTTCCAAACTTTCGTCGTCGAGTAGATTATGGCAGAGATCTAAGGATTTCAAACCTTTTGGCCAACCATTTCCAACTCCGTCATGGGTGACAATTTCAAGACCATTGTTAGTCAAATCTAGGTACTCGAGTGTTCGAGGTAGATGTGAAACATTTATCTTCCACAACTTGTTTTTAGAGATATCCAATGTTTTCAAATTCGGCGGGAAAGATAATATACTAAGACTGTTTACTGGCAAATGTACGCCACGCCAATAAATGCTCGTTACAGAGTCAGGTAGTGTTATAGTTGCGACGTCGGTTGCATCGTGCGCTCCTAAATTTAAACGCGCCAAACTTGGTGGAAATGTGACGTTCGACCAGTCAGAGATTTCGTGGCTGAGGCAGAAAATCTCTTTCAAACCGCTCAGAGATGGAAATTTCTCATTCATAGTTGCTAAAGCATGCTCCAAATTGATATCATCGGTTTGGAGCGAGCACAAATTTGGGAAGGAGAAAATGATATTGACATCCTGAGGGTGGAGCTCGAGGCGCTCCATCTGGACGTGTAATTCTCGAGCTCGAGAGAATCTCGTCCTATATTTCTCGAGAAGTATTTTAGCGGTTTTGAAATCTTGGTCGACAAAGACTTTAAACACGCGAGGATTGATTTCGGGATTGACCAGCAAGAAATCATCGCACTCAGCAACGGTAGTGAAGTCTATTAGCGGGTCAAAACTTCGGTCCGAATCACAATCATGAATACAGAAGCCCGACAGAAGTAGAAAATGTAGTTCATCAGAATAGCAGTGATTGATTACGATTTTCCGAAGTTGTGGCACTTTTAAAAGAACCTCCGAGATGAGATCAGAAGGAACATTGTCGAGTACCTCGCAAATGATGTCCCAAGGTAGTTTGACAAACCAAGTTTGAAGAAAGATGGACCCGTCCATGCTATTTGGTTTAGTCAATTATATGGAAGTCATGCGCGGGTTGTCACTAAGTGTCTAGTAACGAGAACAATCTTTCAAGATATTAACATGAGGCTAGAACCCACATATAGCATCATGAAAACGAAAGTGGACCTTCGAATTGTATCAGGCAAGGCGATTAAGGTAGGCTTCAGGACGCTCCGACCAAGATACGGAGGTCGACTAACCGGGATACCGCGATAAGGCTTTCGCTCCCCAAAAGGTAGAATAAAGAGGAATTGTACCCTTTCGCGAACAAATCGAGTCTTGTATTGTACAAAGATGGTCACATAGCGGCTTAGGCTATTGAAGAATACCCATGTCCATATCGTAAGCTGCAGTTGGAGAGAATTGTAGTACAGTGGCCAACAATCAGACCTGGATACTGCAGAAACAACAAGAATGTTAGATCTCCGGAAGGTGGTAGCGAAGGCGAATCGTATATGAGATTCTCATTCTCGACTACAACATCAGCCAGCATACCATACCGATACGTCGATGGCTCTTCTACGGTGGCCAATTGTTATTACGGTCCTACCTGAAGTGTACCTTTGATTGAGGATCGTGCGATATTGCATTGCGAGATTCATTGTATTCCGATCGCAAGCAATCTTGGTAAGTTTGAGATCTATCCCGATTCCACAAAATACGTAACACTGGGAAGATCGGAGGTACTGGTAGACAACAGCCCATGTGGGGATACTCTGCCCTCGGTCCAAGATATGGAACCCCGAGATTTACTCAATATTCGTTACCGGCTTTTTTTAGATGTTTGTAGCCAGAAGAGCAGACTACGCGGTACTATAAGTGAGAAGATAATTGCAAGCATTAAATTGCCTTCTTCTCGACAATTGGACTGCCTCCTATTCGTGGCGATACGCAATTGTCGAGGTGTTGGCGGCGCACATCCGTACCCCTCGATGCAGGAGGTTGTACTCATCTTTTTCGTCAATAACTGTCAGTATAGCTATTCCCTAAGCACGTCCCCACTGCACATACATCGACCAGAAAACAATTTCATTCGCCCCTTCTCGTTCGTCTGGCGTTGCATTGTTCTTGTCGATCATCTCGATAGATAACTTTGGTATATGGTGTTTGGCCCACTTGCTGCTCACCCCGTGTTTCCGTGCCCAAGTACCAGAGTCTGGTGAAAAGTAATATTCCATCAAAAAACACGTTGTCAACGCCGTTGCTGTTGCCAAATATTCCGCCTCCAACGCCTTCGAGTGCCTTTTACTGCATTTAAACGTTTCTCCCTATAATGGCCCAGTCAGGTAGCGGGAACAGAGTGGGCGTCCACTACAAAGTTGGGAAGAAAATCGGTGAGGGCTCCTTTGGAATCATCTTTGAGGGAATCAACCTCCTCAACAACCAGCAGGTTGCCATCAAATTCGAGCCTCGCAAATGTGAAGCCCCCCAACTACGCGACGAGTACCGGTCGTACCGTATTCTCAGCGACGTGAGCGGTGTGCCCAAAGCGTACTTTTTCGGCCAGGAGGGCGTGCACAACATTCTTGTCATCGACCTCTTGGGGCCCTCGTTGGAGGACTTGTTCGACTGGTGTGGCCGGAGGTTTTCGACCAAAACCGTTGTCCAGGTCGCAAAACAAATGATACAACGCATCCAGTCGATCCACGAGAACAACCTCATCTACCGAGATGTCAAGCCGGACAATTTTCTCATTGGCAAGCCAGATACCCCGCAGGCAAACATGGTGTACATTGTCGACTTTGGCATGGCCAAACAATACCGCGACCCCAAGACAAGGACCCATATCCCCTACCGGGAGAAGAAAGCGTTGAGCGGCACAGCACGATACATGTCCATCAACACTCACTTGGGCCGCGAGCAGCTGAGGAGAGATGACTTAGAGAGCCTCGGACACGTCTTCATGTACTTCTTGCGCGGGTCCTTGCCCTGGCAGGGGCTCAAGGCGCCCACAAACAAGCAGAAGTACGAAAAGATCGGGATGAAGAAGCAGACCACGACCATCAACGAGCTCTGCTACGGGTTCCCGATCCAGTTCGCACAGTATTTGACGTACGTGCGCAACCTCAAGTTCGATGAAGATCCAGACTACGCATATTTGGTCGGGCTCATGGACAAAGCGCTCATCTCGATCGAGGAAACCGAGGACGGGCACTACGACTGGATGGATTTGAACGGTGGCAGAGGATGGGACGCCGCGCTCAACAAGAAGGCCAATTTGCATGGTTACGGCAACCCCCACCCTCCACAGCGGCCACGGAAGCAGACCAACAACACAAGCAACAGTGCTGGCCATCAGCGGAAGTACAGGTTGCCGATTATTGGCAACCCGCAATTGGCCTCACAACTGCAGGAGCTCAACAGATCACACTCTTTGACGTTTGCAAACTATAGTTCCACGGGACCTCAGGGCCAGTGGCGTGAGGTGCCGCCCTACCACGATGGCATGACTCCAGTGCACGACGACGCGGATTTGCATTCAGACACATCCAGCTTCGATGCTAGGCGAAAGCAGCGCTCGTGGATTAGAAAGCTCTGCTGTTGCTTTTGAGCCCGTCGCCACTGCATCCATCGATCGTTCACTTCTTGTAAATTAGTCTACCTATGACCCTGGAAATCGCATTCGCGCAACAACTTCAGTTGTGTTCCACGAGCTACACGGTTTTCCTTTACTTCATGTATTGCACCCTTCATCCGATATAATGTTATCCCATGCATAAGTTTCTGTAGCCTTCACCGAATTGTCATCGCAAATAATCGTTCGAGACAATTCCATCAGGATCATCAGCGACAGAAGTGTTGCGGGATCATTCAGCGACAGAAGACTTGCGCGAAGTTGCTTCCTCTGAGTTTGTGCTCGCTACTGAGCCGGACCGCATCTTCAAATCTTGTGGAGGAATCTCTCCTAAATCCAAGACCGGTAACCAACTTTTGTTGTTGGTGCCGTTCATGTGGTAGCTGTAGAACTTTCCAGAGTTGACCTGGGTCGCTCCACCATAATGTGGGGTAGTCTTTCCGCCGTTGAGCGTAGTCGAGATCTTGCCAAAGAAATTATCAAATAAGTCGGGCATGGTAATGGCCAATAATGTGGCTATGATTAAGTCTACTGGTGCCCTTTTATACGGTTTGTCCTCCACATACTTTGCTGACTTGTCCTTGCTGGCTGCACACAAGAGAGGAGAAGGCCACGAACTGCACGTTCTCCTCAATTACTAAAACGAGTGGATCGATCGGACATGCACTCCGGATATGTCTCCGGATATGTCTGAACCATGGTCCCCGCCGCTTGGTTGCTGCATTGGACTTCTCGTTTTGGATGACTCCTGCGTATGATGCTAGATGATGCTACAAGTGGCGCGGGGGAGACCATGCAGACAAAATAAGTTATAAAATCAATTGTAGATAAAGGGGAATGAAAGTAGATAAAGGGAAGTGAGAGGAGATGAAGGGGAAGTGAGAGGAGCTGCACGGACCTGCGTACCTTGCGTGATGTATTGATTCGATTATTCCGTATTACCGCACTCACTCCTGTCCAAAACCAACTGTTTCCTCCACTGCCAAAGTAAGCTTCTGTTTCATGCTTTCATAAGACGTGTATGGTGGTAGGTCCACTCTGTTGAAACACGTATGCGACTTGGGTAACTGATTGGGCTCTCCCGCCTTCTCAATCGTGAATCTTCTGGGGCCATCGGAACCTTGCAAATCCTTGAAACCGTTGACAGGGATTCTCGATGTACCAGTGGTGAACTGCAACAATCTGGCCTTCTGTTCGGAATCCCATTCCTTGATGCACTTCCAGAACCACTGGATGACCTGATCGCTCTCCTGGTAGCCTCTGTAATCCGTGTGCTTCTTCCAGTCGTCCACATCGATCTCGGCCAAGCCTCCAATCAACAACTCCAATTCTCTCTCGTCGAAAACGTTCACTAGCTCCTGGGGAATCAACTCGTTGAAGCCGTCGATGAAGGCCTTGAACTGCTCCTCGATTCTCTTGTAGATTTTCCATTCGCAAATCAACTCCACGTACTCATGCTTATTTTCCTCCGTGACTTCGATGTCCCTTCCGCCGGGCTTCAAATCCACCTCGACTATTTCACCAAACTTGTCGTCCTCCGCACTGAAGGTGAGGTCCAAGATGTCGGTGATGTCATTGTCCACCATCCACTGCAACGAGCGGTAGAACTCGGCGTCGACACCCTCCATGTCCTGCAACACCACCTTCTTGTGCAACATCATCTTGTACAACGCGCCGACGAAGAAGGCGTCCAAGAAGCGTCTGTGGAACACACCCAAGCCAACCACACGGCCAATGAACTTGAAGTAGTTCAAGTGCTCCGGGTTGATGCCCGAGTTTGTGTTGATCTGCAAGGTGTAGTTGTCGTGACTCGAGTACTCGAAGAGACAGTAGAAGGGGTTGAACATGTCGTGGGACAACAAGAAGAAGAACTCACGCGACACACCGCCGTAGTCCAAGCCCTCCTCGCCGTCGAACTTGATCATCAAGCGCTTCTTCAAGTCGTCCGGCGTCTGGCGCATGATCTCCTGGTACGAGTCCTCGAAGATGTGGTCTCTGCGCACCTTGATGTGGCACTGCCCGGGCAAGATGCGCAACGCCGGCTGCGAGCGGAAGTAGATCACCTTTCTGCGGAAGTCACGCTTGTACTGCGGCACGTTCTGGTCCAACGACGACGGCAAGCGCGGGTCGTCCCACGTCGTGGTCTTTGTGTTGTGGTCGACAAAGTACACGCGCGCCGTGTTGGTCAAACGCATCTCCCAGCCCGACGGCAACGGGCCCAACTGCGACACCGGCTGCTGCTGGATGGTGGTGTTGGGGCCGAACGTGCGGATGTACTGCTGGCGGCGTGGGTCCACCCACGTGGTGGTGCGGGTGTTGTGGTCGACAAAGTACGGGCGGCCCTCGCTGGTGAAGCGCTGCTCCCAGCCCGAGGGCAACTCGCCGAGGCCGCGCGTGGTGGCGCCGGTCGCGGCCATGGACACCGCGGCCGCGGGGCTCACCGGCGTGTTGGCGCCCGTGGAGTTGACGGTGACGTTGCCGCTGGAGCCGCCGTTGGAGGTGCCCAACACGGGCGACTGCGGCGCCTCGCCGGGCAACGTGAATAATTGTTACGGATTCCCAAAGCGACAAATCCAAGCGGCCGCGGTAATCCAGTCCTCCATTATCCTTTCATCCATTCACTCATTTACTCCATCGGGGGTTATCTCGGGGGCT
>JAJMDD010000041.1:0-97165 GCA_030573355.1 Helenozyma rhizophorensis
ACTCCAAGCAGAGCCCCGCCGACGGGCCGGACCCGGCGCCGCACTTCCTCTACAGCGGGCACCTGCCCTACGCCGCGGCCGAACACGACTCCTACGCCAAGGTGCCCGAGGCCGCCCGCGGGCCCGACGACAAGCCGGACGCCCGCCGCAGCGACCCGTTCGCGTCGCGCTTCTCCCACCTGCGCAACGTCTCGCTCGACGAGTACCGCCCGGGCCATGCGCACCTGCTGTCGCTCGCGCTGGCCTCCGCAGACCCTCCGTACGCCCACTCGCGCACGCTGACGCTCGACCTGGTGCCGCAGCTCCTGCTGCTGGCAAGCAACCCGCTGCTCCTCGATCTGCCCTACTCCGGGCTCGCGGCCACGCCGGGCCGCCGCAGAAAGGCGTCCGTGCTGTTGGCCACGCCGCTCCGCCAGTCGCCTCGCGTGGGCAAGACTCCGCTCCGGCACCGCCGCACGCGCCTGCGTGCCGACGGGCTGGCGGCCATGTGGGCGTCGCTCACGTCCAAGGGCACGCACCTCGACTTGGCGTCGCCGGGCGACGACTACTCGGACTTCGACTCCACCCCGTTGGCCACGCCGTTCAAACCCGCGGCGTACTTCACCCCGGTGCTGTTCGGCGGCTCCTTGGACCTGGCGCTGCTCCGCAACGACACCTTGGACTCCATCGGCTTCGACGAGGACGACGCCTGCAAGCAGCTCCGCAAGGCCAAGCTGTTCACCATAGACCGCAAGCTCTCACGCGCTAGCAGCATGCGCAGCTTGGAGGGCGCCGTCCGCGACTTTGCCTCCCCGCTGCGTGCATCCATCGACTTGCTTCTGCCCGAGATGTTGTCGCGCCCGTCGTTGAAGTCGTACCCAGCATCCATCGACCTCGCCTCCATCACAAACGGCTCTACGCTGCCACAGCTTCTCCCTCCGCTCAGCACACGCTCTGCGTCCGCTGTACCCACCACCAAGACGTTGCTGCGAACAACCCCGGCCACATACCCCACACCCTCTCAGATCCAGGAGGCATCCACCACGAAAGAAATTGCAAAGTATGCAGAAAGCATCTTGAACTCGGATCTGAGGCGGCCCATCGTCGTGCAAGAAGACACGGGCGAGCCGGTCGATCCAAAAAAGAAGCACCAGTGCCCGTTGTGCTTCGCGCGCTTCCAGCGGCCGGAGCACGTCAAGCGCCACTTGAAGTCTCACTCCACCGAGAAGCCCTTCCGGTGCGAGTACGAAGACTGCAATCGTCGCTTCAATCGCAAGGACAATTTGAAGGCGCATTTGAAAAAGCTTCACGGAGAGTCGTTCTGATGTCGACGCTTCCTCTCGCCTTCAGAATGGGTCACCGCTTTATGCCCATTCTCATGCACGGTCCGGCCCCATGGTAGACTATGGGTACGGACTCTCACAACCGCCTCAATCGTTTTCAGCCTTGGCATCCCACGGCTCGTTGGCACTCGTGTCAATTTGCTGAGCATATTCATTTCTGGTATTGACGAGCTAACCTGCTGGAGAGTTTTCCTGTCTGCCAACTCTACTGATTGCTGAGTAATACCCAAAACACCGCTTGTGGTATTTCCAGTTGCAAAGACATTCGTCTTGTGCTCTCGCATCGTTTACTGTTTTTAATGCATGTTCTTAGACCATGAGAAATGTCTGTGAATATTCACATTCTACATGTTCATGACTCCTCTTCTTGCATCCTCATCACACTGGCAGATCATGATGTGTTCCTCGTAACTCCGCACCTGCTCCGCAATCTTATACCCTTTGTGCTAAACCTACGTCTTCCATGCATGCTCCCATAATTCTATCCGTCTAGATTCCCTAATACTTTTAAATACCTACCATGGGTACTCCCTCACAACCTTGTCGACAGCTCTGCAATAGGTTGCAATGTTGGAGTCGTTCAAGCCGGCAACGTTGACGCGGCCGTTCAACGTACCATAGATGTGGTGCTCCTCCTGCAACTTAGTCACCTGCAAAGGAGTCAATCCGGTGAACCAGAACAAACCATTTTGCTTGACCACGGCCTCCCAGTTTCCGGGAGTCTGCAATTTAGTCAAGGTGTCCAAGACCTTCTGTCTGACGCCCTGAAGTCTCTTGGTCACAGCAAGAACATCTTCCGCCCAAATTTTTCTCAATTTTTCGTCTTCTTGCACGAAGGTGGCCACTCTCGCTCCGAATGCTGGAGCAAAGGAGATCTCCCTTCTGATGTTCGCAACCAACAGTTGCTGCACAGGCTCAACGGTGCTCTCGTCTTGGACGCACACATGAGTGCAGCCCACTCTCTCCGAGTACAAGCCCATGTTCTTGGAGTATGACTGGCACGCCACAAACTCCATGTTTTGGCGGTATGCCTCCCTAATAGACCACGCATCTTCGTCGGTGGAACCGCTAGCAAATCCCTGGTAAGCAATGTCAAAGAGAATGAAGATGTTCTTGGCCTTCACGATCTTGAAGATCTCGCTCCATTGCTCACGGGAGTAGTCGCAGCCAGTAGGGTTGTGACACACTGCTTGCATGATGAAGACAGCCTTAGCGGGTGCATTCTTCAACGCTTCGATAGCAGATGGAAAGTCTGCCGCATTCTTGACGGCGTCATAGTATTGGAAAGTGTGGAAGTTGCCGCCAGCCTGCTCGACCATACCCTCGTAGTTCAGCCAGGCGGGAACACCGACGAAAAACTCAGTGAAGCCAGCCTCGCGAAGGAAGCACAAGCCCAAGTGCAACGCACCTGATCCCGAAACGGCCTGAACAGACACCACGTTCTTATGACTGGCACCGAAAATGGTCTTTTTGGCACTCTCGACAAATGCGGGAATGCCTGCCATCTGCGTGTAGCAGTGACCGGGGTCGTTGGCAGCCAACATCTCTTTGGCCTTTGCCACGCAAGGGAAAACGTAATCTGGGTCACCGTCTTCGGTCTTGTACACGCCCACACTCACATCAATCTTGTCTGGGTGTGTGTCGTTCTTGTAAGCTGCCATGAGCTCGAGAATGGGGTCAGTTCCCGTGATGGGCACGTGAGAGAAGAACAGGGACACGGTCATTGTTTTCGAAAGTTTGAACTATGAGAAGAATAATGGACACCTATGATCACTTTATACACGAAACGCAGCATAAACGTTCGGCGAAATGCCGCAAAATTTCCAGTCTCGGGCCCGCGAAAAGCCGCTTTTTCCCGAGATGCTCTGCGCGCAAATCTTCCTTCGCATAAGGTCTCCACATTTCAAATCCGGTTAGACGAGCACGACAATTTGCTCGCAAACGCCTCGTAATTCGGCAATCTGGCCAGGCTCTGCAGGCAGTTTATCAATCACGGAGAGTAAAGTGGCTGCGACAAATTTCGAGTTGTTCTTCAAGGCGGCGTAGGCGCTCGGAGCATTGATGGCAGTCTCCGAATGACTTTCTAGATTTTGATGCAACTGGGAGAGAAAGTCTCTGAGCTCAGGCACAATGGAGGCTAAATTTCCCTCGCCGGAATTCTGCGTGAACACGGCGAGTGTGTTGAGTTTCTGCAATAGCAACGATGCATCGATAGCACCGTCTGTGCTCAAAAGCATCTTCAATAGCAGCGACTGTAAAGGTTCCAGGAAGGCATTTTGAACTGAAGAAATCTTTTGTAAGAGAAGCAACTGTACATCTGCTGCACCTCCTCCTTCAATGTTCTCAAGATAGAGCCACATCTCCTCGTAGTTGCGAAGATCACGGTCGCTATTAGAAATTAGCTTGCGCAAAAACTTGAGGTAGAGCTGGCCCACTTCTCCGTAGTACTTGAAGTTGTCGACCACTGCTTTGGTGCTCCGAAGCACGTGTGGGTAGTGCTCCAACACGGCATCGGCTACTTCTCTGGTCATTATGTTGTTCAAGAAGTGGAACGCCTGGATCTGGACAATATCACCAAATGGTCCGGCCAATACAGCAGCCACGACTTCGTTCAAAGGTCCCACTTCTTCAATCAGACTGAGAAGTCGCTGTTGCGTTTCTTTGCTCGACACGCAGTTGCCGAGGGCAATGGCAGCAGCTGCTTTGACGTAACCGTCATTTTCTTTGAGTAAGGTGTTGATGTTGAGCCGTGCGTCTTCAAAGTTGTCGTAGCCTGTTTGCGACGAGAAGTTGCCACAAGCAGAAAAGAGCTTTCTTTTTATGTGTGCAACACTTTTGAGGTCGCTGGGCACAGTTTTGGTGATGCTGTAGACTGGAGCGAGGAAGTCGGAGCCCGATAGTCCGAGATTTTCGTTTTCCTGAGCAGTGACATTGTAGAGTATCAGAGCGTGGTATAGAAGAATGTCATCGCGGTCTTCATCATCTGCCTTGACAGCAACTTCGAAGCCACGGATTAGCACAAGCGCCTTGCTACCCGTAAGCGACCCCAGTACTAGACGCGTCATCTCGGATTGGAACTCCACTGCCATGAGCATGGCGTCTGTGTCCTCCTCTACCAATGCCGATTTGTAGTACTCGAAGACATTAAGGTCTATCCCTCGTTCATGAAGACCACTGAGGAAGACAGTCATCTTGTCGTCTTCGGTCGAACGCACGAACTGGGTCAAAAGTATCATCGATCGCTCTGATAGTTCCAGCCCCGCCTGAAGAAGATAGTCATTAACACAATGCCAGAGATTTGTGATTGCTTCACCGCGTCCAGTCAACCATTCTCTGTTGTCGTCGTTGTAAGCTGTGAAGTTGATGAGGACTCTAAGAACTTCCGCAGGGCATTGCTCTAATTCGCCTAGTACCAAAGGCATGATCTCGCTGACTATGGAGAGCTTGCGGCTCTCTTCGTCGCGTAGGATTGTTCCCAAATCATTGATACTGTCGGTTGTATTGTGGCGAGCTCTTAGGTTCGTCTCGATCTGATTCAAGTTCATAGTAGGTGCGAGGTCAGTATGCGAGACGCTGCGAAATAACCATGGGAAGATCTCTGGACACTATCTTATCCTGGCTAAACGAGTGTATTCCCTTCTGCTATTTTCTGGCGGTCTGTGAGTGTAGCCTTGCCTATTTGCAATTTTTCCAGGCCTGTAGTTGGAGTCCCAAGTTAATGTCAACGCGCACGAAAATTGCAAACTGATAGTAAATAGTTGACTTGGAGCAAATGGCCGCTTATTTCTGAAATATTTGCAGAAGATTGAGTTCAATTGTGTCGAGTCTCATTCCGTTGAACAATTACAGCCAATTTGTTCCTTGGAAAATTGGTTTAAAGAGACAGCTGAATAGGTATTGGACGTAGATGAGTGCAATGCAACGATAACGAGAATACAGCTGTCAGAATCGGGGCAAGAATTGGCGACTTACATTCGCACTAGAATCGTCCACGTATTAGGAAATGAAAGGCGCCATCTGATAAGAGGTAGTGAGTAGATTTTGTGGACATGGCTGGCACAACGATATCTATCGATTATCGTAGCATGAGAGGCAAGACGTTGAATCGACGTATTGTGCCACAAATCAGAGCTTTGGCTACACAGGACAGTTCTATCAGTATATTCGTATCCTATCGTCTCTCATAACTACAGTTTCTCGAAGAGTTTCTCCCCACTTCGCAACCCCAAGATGTACCGCACGTCGATGCAAACGCTCAAGCTGTATAGCAAAGGAAGGAGATTGAGCAAGTCGCGATCGCCCTGGTCGTTGATCCAGCCTTCGATCATAACGGCGTTATCTTCGTGGAGCGCATAGCTTACCGGCGAGTTATCCACGATGATGACGCCGCGTAGGTCGTCGTCCTTGGGGAAGAACTTCAGCAAATCCTTGATGTAGCCGACTCCGGGCCGGTACGTGCAGTCGCTGCGGTAGTAGCGCTTGGTGAACACCTTCAGTGGCGTACCCAGCTTGAGGTCCACCATGTCATTCTCCAACCAATCGATTATCGGATCTGCGTACTCCTTGACGCTGGCGGTGAAGATCTGGAGCTCGAACCACTTGGAGATTTCCCGTAAGAAGAAGTCGCAGAAGGGCCGCTTGTAAACGTAGTACAAAGTGGCCATGTTGTTCACTTTCAACTCGATCATGTGGCACGAGCTACTCGACCCGAGCGAGCGTGGCGCGCCTCTGCTGAGCGAGTGGATTAATGTCTCGTCTAGATCGAGGATGAGTGTCTTCTTGCGGCGTTTCTTTTCGGGGTTGCGCGAGAGGGGGAACAACCTCGGAGGGGGCGGAAGTATGTATTTGGATGCTGTGGGCAGTTTGACGCGGTTTGCCATGATCATTTCTTGTTTGAGAAGCTCGGTTTTCTCGTCGATGCCTGATTTGACGAGTGCAGAGGCGTCGTTGTTTAGCTCGTTTAGCACCGGATAGCCAGTCCCAAAGAAGTACGTGAACGGGAACGAGATCAACAACCACACAAGAAGCACCGGTCGCATAATGATTGAGTTTGCAATGGCATTGAGATGCGAGGCATTGGGCTTTTCTTGCGGGCGGGGGCCCAAGTCCGAGTGGAACTCGCTTTGGGGAGCCTTCTCGTCAGGCTCCTCCTTCACCGCTTCTAGCTCATGAAGCAATGGATCCAGGTAGAACGGCTCCAAAGACAGAACCAAAACCTTCAACGAATTCATGACAGCATGGAGTGTGTGGAGCCAACAACAAGTAGTAGTAGTAGCAACGTAAATGAGGACTGGCGATGCGAACTATTATTGGTGCGAGAAAGTTGGCCCAACCGCAATCATGGCCGTGCCGCACAAGCCGCATGTTGAGACTGCTACGGGCTACATTTGTCTACGAAGCACAAATTCGGGCGCCACGAAAGGCCGTAACCGTGGCCAGGCGTGTATGACTGTTGGTATGTATCACGTGAAGATTAGGGTATGGCATGCCGCGGGAATTGTGAAGTCGAAAATGAAACGATCGGCGACAGCGAAGGCCAGCAACGGCAGTCTGATTACCAAAATTAGATGCTGATCTGGGCTGGTCACTCGCTGACGGGCATTGCGGCTGCCCCACATTTCGGTTCGCATCTAGCCCCAACGTTGAGATGTTGGGGTCACTCTGCAGGCATTTGGCACCCAAAACCCAAGACGCCGTACAGTGACCGAGAATGCTCATGTCTGTTCATCATCTGCCAGCCCCATCACAGTGGTGTTGATGAAGCTTTGGAACACCGCGGTGATGGAGCTACGCTCCACCTCGTTGTTGCCCAAAATGGCATTCGTGAGCCTCTGGAAGTTGACTATGTTGCCGGGCTCGTCTTCGTCACCATCTTCGTCGTAGCCACCCTCCTGCTCTGTGTTTGTCTCGGTGTTGACTTCGTCGATGAGGAAGTTGGAACTGAGGTTGGTCTTGATTAACCGCATGGATGCAATACGCTCATTCTCGGCGTCCGCGTTCAAAAGCGACTCCACCTCTTCCTCCTCCTCCTCTGGCTTGATCAACTTGAGCTGGTTAGTGTTGTAGCTTTGGCAATACTTGCACTTGAGACCCATTACGTGGTATGCGCAGTTACTCTTGCCATTGCAATCGTTGCAGCTTATGATGCACCGCCACATGTTGTAAGGTGCTGGCAATGGGTGCTGGCGAATTTCCTGGTCGAGGATGCGGAACTGCGTTTCAGCATTCACCACGGTCTTTTTGCACACTGGGCACTTGTACGAGTGCTTGATCATCTCGTCGTAGCACGACTCATGGATCAGATGCCCGCACTTCATGAAGACCACTTTGCTCACACTGGTAAAAAGATACTCGTTGCAAATCGGGCAGTTGCAATGGGTGGTATTGGTCACGCACTTGTGATGTTCCCTCAAGTCCATAGACAAGCAAATATTACAGGTGTCGCAGTGAAAGTAGTCCTTGGACAACCCTAGACCCAACCGACAAATGCCGCACTTGTCGCAGTGATAAATGTCTTTCGCTGGATCGTTGTCGTACAATATGCACTTGTTGCAGAAGTAGTTCGCCAACTCCTCGTCGCAGTTCACGCAGTAATTGGTGTCAGGCATTTGCGGAGCGTTGCACTTCATGCAAAGGATATGCTTCACGTCTGAACGCAGAAGCCTGTGTCCACTAACCTCCTGATCATGGCAGAACCGGCACGTATACCATTTGAGACATGTTGGACACTCCAATTTGCAGTTGCGCTGGTAGTGAGTGCAGCCTAAAATGTTTCTGGACTTGTCATGATACGAGGGCTTCTGATCTTCTTCAGTTAGCACAACCTCGTCGTCTGAAAGTAGCTCGTCTTCCTCATTTACCGGATCCATCTCGTTGACATTGTCCACCTCCATGGTCTCCGTCAGTTCTCCCTTTGTGTCCAGCTCGTTTTCTAGCACCAACCGGCCACCATACCGCAATTTTATTCCCTTTTCACGCATTAGTTTCTCGTTCATGTACTTGTAGTAGTTCCCCATCATTAGTTTCGTTACAAGCTTGTTCTTCAGCTGCTGGCTGAGTGTATCCAAGCTCTGTATATCCTGAATCTTCTTCCGAAGAAGATCCTCTTTGTAAAAGTCGTCGAGAGAGTCCAAATGAGTAAGCACGCGGGCCTCTTCTTTAGAAATCTCGTCCACGTAGTCGACATCGCTGCCCGTGTTGTACATGCTGCTTTCATATTCATCAGAAAGCACACTTTCCGTTTTTCTCAGCAACGGAAATTGATGCTTATGCCTGCTCTTGCGTTTTGTGGGCTCGAGGAAGCTGCCGATTTCGTCTCCGTCTGGCAACACTAAGTCGTTCACCAAAGGCTGCTCTCTATTTACAATTTCGGCCACACCGACGGGTTCAGTTTCTCTGTCTGACAATTCGTCATCGGAGTCGTCCTCTGCGGGTAGCGTAACTGCCTCATGGACCATGTCTGTCAACGGTCTTAATCTGTCTATAGCAGCTTGCAAAGATAATCCTCCACGCAAGTCTCCCAAAATGGTGTTCATTTGGATTCTGGTGGCAATTGCAGTTTTAAGTGAGTTCACAAACCGTGGGTCTGCTTCAGCATTGGGTTCACCATCTCCATGTCCGACAGTTGCCGCCTTCACATACGAAGTGATGTACTTGGACACATTGGCGAGATCAAACGACCGAATGTTGGGTGTCGCTGAAAATTGGGAGATATTAGGAAGATGTGGGAGATTAGGGAAGCTGGGAAGGTTTGGAAGATTCAGAAAGTTGGGGAGATTGGGCAAGTTGGATAGATTCGGAAGATGTGGCAAGTTCGTGAGATTGGGCATCGTGGGTAAACCGGATAGGTGGGAGAAGTTAGGCATGCTGGGAAAGCTGTCCTTGCTCCAGTAATCGGAGAGTTTGGAGATGTTGAAGCGACCGATCTGATCTAGATCCTCAGTAAGTGAGTCCACCTCGCTGGAGCTGGACTCATATCCACTTTTAGCATTATCCCCCAAGTCGTACAGCTCTGATGGCCGCATGAATGAAGTTCTTTTCTCGGACATCAGTAGCATCTCTTATATTCTTTATTCACCAACTGTTCTTGCCCACCTTTTGGTTGCAGTGGGGCCTGTATACACGTAACTTGAGCTTAGACCGAGGTTCGCATAACGGCGCGACTCATCGTGACCACAACGAGAAACGATACGAAGATGAAAAAATAGACAATTTTAAATCGTTCGGAACCAAGATGCAACTGCTCAACCAAAAAAATTATTGACACCCACGAGGTTCGAACTCGTGCCTCCGAAGAGACCAGGAATGTATGGTAAGGTAACCTTACCCTGGCGCCTTAGACCACTCGGCCAGAGTGCCAATTGTTAAAAAAATGGAGGAATATGAGCTCATGAACGTATGTACAGTTGTCTTCTACTCTTCGACAATTTGGAAGCTAGAAATCAGATATTTGCATGTCGATGCACTATATGCAAACAAATGATGGCTTGTCGTAATTATAGCGCGCAGGTTCCAGTACCGTTTTTTACTACACACTCCATTGAGATGATCTTCTCAAATACATCAACTGCAACAGTTATGAGTGAACTAATTCGGCCACCTGCCCCGATTCTAGCCACGATCGAGAAGACAGTGCTATATGTGAAGAGGAATGGCCCGTCTTTCGAAGAGAAGTTGAAACTCAACGACAAGGAGAACAAGTTCTCCTTCCTCGATGAAAAGAGCCCATACCATAAATACTATAGGGCCCAGTTCATCGAAGAAAAGAACGGGTCCGAAAGCAAAAATGGAGAACAGAAGCCAACGATCGAGAAACCAGATGAACTTTTCTTTGCCACAGACCTTCCGCCGGTTTCGACACACGACTTGGAGGTTATTAAGGCAGTTGCATTGTATGTTGCCTGCAATAGCGATAAGCATGGCGAAGTTTTTCAAAGGCAAATGGATCGTGCTGGCAGACGCAACCAGTTTGCCTTTATGAATAAAAATCACACATTGTGGAGATTGTTCCAGAAATACATTAAGCAATATCGTGAAATCATTGAGAAAAGTAACAACAAGTCATCCACACATATCGACAGGTACCATAACCTGGGAAAAAGCGAGCTCTTTTCAAGGGCATATAACAGGGCTTCGTATGAAAGAAGCCACAAACAAGCGCAGAAGGATAGATTCGCAGAGGAGAGAAGCAAACAGCTACATTATGCTAGCATCGACTGGCAAGACTTCACGCTTGTTGCCAAGGTCAACTTCGATGCGGTGGATGAGGTGTCAGAATTGGCTGTGCCTCTTCTGAAGGAGGATGTGATGTACCGGTCTTTGCAATCAAAGTCCAAAGAACTTGAACTCGAGGTGTCTGCAGCAAGAAAACCAAGCGAGCTTGGTGTACATGGGGAGACAGGTGACAAGGTGGAAAATGTTCCCGCAGGGCCAGAGGTTGCAAGGGCAGAAGAAAGTGCGCAAGAAGTAGCCAGACCGCGTGCACCTCCAAAGGGCATGAAGATCAGAGCTGCTGGGGAGTCGAGACTAAAAAGGAAAGCCAACGAGGCAGAGAGGAACATCCAGTGCCCGATCACGGGGAAGCAGATTCCAGAGCTGCAATTCGATACGCATTTGAAAGTGCTTCTACGCGATTCGAGGTATCAGGAGCAAAAGGACAACTTCATGAGAAAGAACTTCACCTTCTCGTCAAACCTCACGACGGACCAAGTTTATGAGAATATCAAGCGGCTTGTCAACAAGAGAGGGGCATCGGACGAGGAAATGGAAGCCAGAAAGCGGATTGATCTACATGACTAGATTTGGGAATTAGAGAAGGATTGACGTCTCAGCCGAAGATATAATGTAGCGAGGCTTATGAGTAGTTAGTCGATACAACCTCGAACACAAAGTATCCACCGACCCATCTGGACAGCGTCATATGCTCTGCACGACGCCTCAATGCTTGGGTATTTGAGGCTGGTCAGGGTAGTGAAAATGGTCAGCCGAACGAGGCAGGCTACCCCGCCCTACGTAGGATGTACAAGTAAACAACGGTATATATTACCAATTAGGATGCTATCTAAGCCTTCAAGGAAGAAGCTCTTCTCTTCTTGATCTCAGCTCTCTCAGCCTTACGCTCGTGCAAACGCTGGGCCAACAACTGGGCGTACTCAGCGGCAGCGTCTCTCTGCTGCTTGGCGTTGTTCACCTTCTTGGCCTTCAAAGCTCTCTTTCTCTGCAAAGTCTGAGGAGTGACCAATCTCTGGATCTTTGGCGCCTTGGAGTAGGTCTTGCCGTTCTTCTCAATGGTTCTTCTGACAACGTAGTCTCTCACATCGTCCTCCTTGGACAAGCCAAAGAACTTTCTGATGTGGTTGGCTCTCTTGGGGCCCAATCTCTTGGGGGTGGTGACGTCGGTCAAGCCCTCAATGTCGGCCTCACCCTGCTTGACAACAGCAAGAGCAATGACAGACAAGTCCTGGTTGACGATGCAGCCTCTGACGGACTTTCTCTTTCTCTCACCGCTTCTTCTGGGTCTGTAGCACGAGTGGCCCTCGGACAACAACAATCTGACTCTGGTGGGGTGCAAGACACCCTGCTTCATGGGGAAACCCTGCTTGTCGTTACCACCGGTGATCTTGAAGATGTAGCCCTTGAACTCGTCAGAGACGGCGTCACCCTCGACCTCCTGGCCCATGCGCTTGTCGTAGAAAGCACGCAACTTGTGGTCGTCATCGATTTCGATACACTTCTGGGTACCGTTGGCTGGGTAAGAGATGTTTAACTGAGGTTAGTATGCGTTCGGGCATGCTGAAGTGGTGGAGATTGGGAGGTTACGGAATTTTTCAGTGGAGGGGTTCGAGTATTGATGGAGATGAGCTCATTTGGACGGAGAAATTCGAGCAGGACGGATGGAAAGGATGCACTTTGGACTGGAGTCGAATCATTACACTTCATGGCATTTTGCTGTGTGGCGACATACCTTCATGTTGGTTAGCCTGATGGAGATGAAAAGAAAAATTTTTAGTGTATGGAGTGAGCTTTTTTCCACCGCGAGCGAGCGTGCAGGGAGCACGCCAGTGGAGTGCGCGAAACGTGTCACGTGAGTAGGGCACAAACCCTCGCACACTCAAGCATGCGATTCGACTGAAGATATTATATTTGCAGAGTATTGATTAGGGGTAAGACAAAATGGAAGTGGGTCAATGTGACTGGATGGAGCGATATCTTCTGTCCGTGACAATTCAGCCTTTCGGTGCATTCGCGTGGTTGCGAAAGCAATGTAAGTTGCAATGCGAAGCGATTGAACGATAGAAGTAGATGGAGCCTCTAAGGCTGCGTGAATGCTTTGATCAAGGACGTTGACGACTAAGGTGCTACTCACAATGTTCCCGCCAGTGTCTACAGATGCCAATTATGCCTGAAATAAAGTCCTTCCAGTCCTACATAGCGTCGCAGCCATGCCACCGCTTCCACTCTTTGTGTGATTCGTCATGTCCGATGAAGCCCAGACACAGCTTCATGTAGATTCGAGGGCTAGCCTTTCTTATAGTACGGCCCGCCCATGTACTCCTGGCCGCCATCCTGCGACAGCGGCGGCTTCTGCCCCAGTAGCGACGAGCGGTTTGCGTGCGCGTTCATCTGGAGCGGCGTGGCCCCGTTCGCCGACGGCACCATGAAATACTGCGGCATGTTGGACGAGAACGGAGTCATGCCCGTGGGCCACTCCTGCGGGGGATATAGGTTCGACGGCAGCGGGAAGATGTCGCTCATGTAGCGCGACGGGAGCGAAGACATCGGGGTCTGGTCGCCGTTCAACTGGAACGGCGGCTTGAACTTGGGCGGCTCCTCGCCCTCAAGCGGCTGCGGTAGCAGCGCGTTCTGCTGCTGTAGGTTCTGGTTCTGCTGGACGTGGCCCTGCGGCATGCCCTGAGACTGTAGCTGCTGCGGCCCCGGCCCGTGGCCCTGGGGAAGCGACCCCTGCCCCGAGTGCATGTACTGCTGGCTGAACACCTGGTTTAGCACGGGCGTCGGCAAGATCGCCGTCGGGTACTGGCCCGACGGCGACGGCTGCGGCAACAGCGGGAAGTATGGCATGGCGTTGGGAAGCTGCGGCGCGGACGCCAGCAGCGGGCTCAGCGTCTGCAGCTTGCTCACGGGGAGCGGGAGCTGCGGCACCTTCTTCTGCTCGGGGCTCTTGAACTTGCCGAAGCTGTAGCGGTTGATGGACGGCAACGGCTCCGGCTGCTTCTCCTTCTTGACGTCCGTCTCCAACGCGGTGAGCGTCTTGGCCGAGTCGTTCTGCGCGTTCACGTCGGAGGGGATCTGCACGCGCAACACCGGCCGTTGCAGCTGCACGTCCACGTCGTTGGTCTGGGCCGCCAACCGGGCGAAGCGCGTGCTGACGCTGGGCTGCTTCAGGTAGATGGAAGGCAGCGGGGCCATGCGCGCACGCTTGGGCTCCGGGGTGTCGGAGTCGTAGTCCAGGTCGCCGTTGGTGTCGTCCACCGGCACGCCCCGCAAGGTGTCGTCCACGGCGAGCGGCCCCGCCAGCAACTGGGTCTTTTTCTTGTAGTTGCCAAAGTTCTCGGGCAGCTTCAGCTCGTGGGGCTTCTGGCGCAGGTACGCGTCGAGCAATTGCTTCGTGTCCACGGACGAGAACTCGTACACCTTGTTGTTGTTGCCCACGATGATCACCGCGAGGTCCACCTGGCACAACACCGCGAGCTCGTACGCCTTCTTGAAGAGGCCGGCCTTGCGCTTGACAAACGTGACCGTGCGGTTTCGGTCGTCCGTGAGCGGCTGTATTTCGATTTTTCTTCTTCCCATGGTCTCCGGCAGGACTTGTGCAGGCTTGTATTGGTGACTGGCGAGCGATGGAGTAGGAAGTTTTTTAAAAATAGACATGCGGCGGTGCGCCCTGCAGGACCCTTACTTCGCTAGCACCACGGCCGGCGGACTTTGGGGCGAGAGAGGCCCCGAGCTCGTGCCTGGACGGCAACGGCCGCCGACCCGCCTGGGACCCTTCTTGTTATATGCTGCTGCCTATTTTTATCCGGATATATTTGGAAGCGCATGGTGCAGGCATCGAAGGTTGCGGGTGATAAGGTATTGGGCCGGAACAGGCATTGCTGGGCGATCTAAGATGATGCGGCTTAGCCATCCCATCCTAATCATCCTAATCATCCTATGCATGCTATGCATCCTATGCCATCTATGCATCCTATGCCATTTATGCATCCTATGCCATCTATACCATCCTATACCATCCGTGTTCCAAGCTTGAGAGTATGCTGTGCCTGGCACTGGGTGCACTCTCATGATCCAGTTCTCTATCACGAACTCTTCTTACCCGTATCCACCCAGTTGTTCTTGGCCAAGCGCCTCAACTCTGCAACCAACTTCTTCACACTGCCATTTTGTAGTAGCAAACTTCATCTGAATGTAGTGGACTACGCAACCTTACTGGACTACTCTAAGTAGACTACCTTGCGTGGACTAGCCAACAACTCTGAGTGGTCTACCGTGAGTTGACTAACTTGAGTGGACTACCTTGAGTGGACTACCTTGAGTGACCAACCTTAGTGGACTACCCTGGGTCTACCTTGAGTGGGCTAACCTGAGTGGGCTAACTTGAGTGGGCTAACCTGAACGTACTCATCTGCGTGGACTACTCCGAGGTGACCCTGCATATACCTGAGTGGACTCAAGAGGACCAACCTGAGGGACTCTGTGGACTGTCTTCAGTACTAACCTGAATGTACTAACCTGTGTCTGAGTGGACCACCCTGCGTACTACCTGAGCGGATAACTTGAGGACTCTGAACTAACTAATGTACTAACCTGAGTGGAATCATCTGTGTTCTCTGCGCAGACGTGCGTGTTCGAATAATGACGACTATTGAGTTGAATCTTACTGCGCGCACCTCTATTTAGTTCACATTTCTCCACAATTTCGCATTTTTAGTGCTCTGCCATGTGTGCAAAAAATACACATGAATTCATTGCTGAACGTACTGAATCGTACCGAATAGCTCCCAACATGCGATCGGTAGCTCTGTAATCAGGAACAATGACTATACTAGATATGCTCTCTTTCACCGCCTGTGCCGTACCGACTGTGTTGTTACGAAGCGTGGCCGCACTGCACACAGCCCAGGTTGGACAATCCTACAGAGCGCCATTCTTTCCCACCACCTCTCGTCATGAATCCGAGACAGAAACCCGCCAGGGCCAAGCGGAGGGGTCACGTGCAGCAGTACTCCACTGCCGGTGATTCATCCCACACCTCGGCCCCACAACCGCCGCTAGGGTCTTCGATTCCTCCTCCATTAGCTATGCTTCCGAGAACGCTGATTTCCAGCGTTGATCTGCGCCAATCAGCGACAACCTCGGACTCTGCGCCCGGCATTTCGCCCCATATGGCGAGAGCTCCTTCCGGCGAATCTCACCACGACGCGTTTCCGGCAGACTCAGGTGCTGGTGCCGAACCAAAGAACACGTATGACTCGCCCCACTCGAGGGCACTGACCCACGGTGCGCAAAACTTCAAGGCAAGCAGGATGCCATGGGAGACGGAATCGCAAAACCCGCATTCCTGGAACCTGGCCGAGCGTTCGTTCGTCGAAAGCACCCCGTTTGAGGCGTCGCCTGCTCAGGCGGACGGTGCCGACCCTTGGGACGAGGAGATCGGCGACGTGGCCTGGGACGACGAGGAAATCAAAGAGAGCCACTCCACGGCCATTCCGGACCAGTCCGAGCAGAGCCACGCTCAAGTTGACAACCCGCCCCAAGAACCTAGCCTACACAACTACGCCCCAGAACCCGAAAACATTGTTGATAGCGATCACACGCCCGCTCATTCGGCTTTCGACAGCCATGCTCTCGATTACCAGAGTGAAGGCGAGCACCACGCTCGTGTGCCCGAGAGCTTGCCATGGGAGGCAGAGACCGAAGACAACTACAATGACCAAGGCTGGGAGAATCTGCATGAACTTGACTTAGAGCTGGAACTGAAGGCTCCGGAAGCTCAGATTGAGGCTGACGACGAGTACGCCCATGAGCTGGCCTACGAACATCATCCGTACGAGCGGCAAACGCTTTATGAGGAGCCAACGCATGAGCAGCCTGGACAGCCTGAGCAGCTGCAGTTTGAGCAACACGAGCAGTATGATCATGAGCAACAATACGAGCAACAGCACGAGCATTATGACCAGCAGCATGACCATCAGCATGACCATCAGCATGACCAGCAGCACGAGCAACAGCACGAGCAGCAATATGAGCAGCAATACGAGCAACAGCACGAGCAACAGCACGAGCAACAGTACGAGCAGCAATACGACCTTCAGTTCGATCAGCAACACGACCATCAGTTCGATCAGCAACACGGTCAGCAGCATGGCGAGCAGTTCGAGCAGCACCTTGACCAGCACATTGACTTTGACCAGAATGATCAGCATAACGAGCACTTTGAACAAAATGAACTGCATGACCATCACTTTGACCAGGATCAGCAGCATGAACAGCAGCATGAACAGCAGCATGAG
The DNA here is from genome assembly GCA_030573355.1 of Helenozyma rhizophorensis. NCBI lineage: Eukaryota > Fungi > Ascomycota > Pichiomycetes > Serinales > Metschnikowiaceae > Helenozyma > Helenozyma rhizophorensis. The sequence goes on from JAJMDD010000041.1 coordinate 16,853, forward strand.
CAACACGAGCAGGAGCATGATCAATTCGAGCAGCTTGGCACGTTTGACCAACACTCAGTTCAGTATGGCCACCAACATCAGTCAGAGTTAGAGGACGCGCCCACAGATTACTGGCAGCAAGAGGCTGACGCAGATTTCTGGAACCACCAGTCAGAGGAAAAATGGGGTCCGGGACAACCCGAGTCTTCGAAATATGGTGACAGCACGCATGTGCCAAATCACTCCTCCACACATGACCAGAGTGTCCAGGAGTCTCAATTGCCCTTAGAGAATACCCAGGCACAGACGTATTCCGAGACTCCATGGCAAGCCGAACAACACGAGTCCAACACTTCGGGTGGCGAGATTGTTCCTCCTACCGAGATGCACGACGTGCCAAGCGTGAGCAATGAAGCCCACACACATGTCAATTTCGGGGAGGAGCCATTGAACCTCCAGAATGAGGCATGGGAAACTGACCAAGTGTATGATGAGAAAACTTCACAGGAAGGAGCGTTCACTCATGACATTTTCTCTGCCCCAAATCAATCTGACGCGGTTCGTTCCGAACACGAGCAGCCCAGCCAAAACTACGACTATACGACAACCGAAACAGGCCCTTCGGGCGAAGATCACTCAGACAATGTCGGCTTTTTAGAGGAGTCTCTGCACACTGTGGTTCATCATGGCGAGCAATTGGCCCCGGATATGGAAATCACGCAGCTCAATCTTTCGATTAGCAATGCTGAGTTGGACAAGAGGGCCAAAGCTCTCGAAATGTTGGATTTAGACGATGACCTTTTGCTTGATGATGACTTCTTGGAAGATGAGGATGCAGCAGCAGCTTCGAACTCGGGGCACTCCCCACAAGTCACAGAATCTGTTGCAGCCTCCAATCAACCGGCACCGGCGCCTGCCCGCAACAGGTACGCACCAGCGGCGAAGCAAGCGCCGCAGTCCGTGGCTACGAAGTACTCAAATCACACCGCTCCTGCTGCTCCACACGCCCCATACGTTCCAAGCGAACCCATCAACCAATACCCATCTGCCACAGCTCACAACCATAGTTTCATTAAACCCTCGGTATCCATCCCCGTCGCGCGGGGTGCCGACGAAGGATTGAAATCTGAACTCGCCAATGCAAAGAAAAAGAATGATGCATATGATTTCCCCGTGAGCTTCGTCAAACAACCAAAACCCGCATCTAGAGCAGCTTCTAGTCAAAGCGTTCCAACTCCCCCTGCGGTCCCTCAACCTCAATTGCCTGTTCTACCTGCACCGCCGGTTCAGACGGCGGCGAACGAACCACCCAAACCGAGCAAATCATTTTTCGAGGAGTTGCCCACCAGTGTCCCTAAGGCAAGACCTGCTCGGCCAGCAGCTTCAATGCCAATTGCTAGACAACAACCTCCGGAACCACCGCAGTCGTCCCAGACTCCCAACGCGCCTCCGGTGAAATCTCCAAGCAACCCATACGCGAAATTGTCTCAAAAAAGTCCTGTCATTCACCAGGGTTCAATGCCGGCACCAACTAAATACCAGCCAGCGCAAGCACCCCCAATGGCCAAGCCCGCTGTTCCACAGAATGCTGGATTTGTTCCCCCTCATGGTTCTGTTCCACTCAACACCGCCGCCCATGCTCCAGGTAGACCAGGCCCATACTTCCCTACCACTCAACGTAGTAGCGTGTCATCACAAGGTTCTATGCATCATCCCAACGTCAGCTTTGGCAATGTGGCACAGCCAGGGCAGCCAATGGTACCTCAGCATGGCTCTACTTATCAACTGGGTCCGTTAAACACACATCAAAGTACATACGCGCCCAAGCAGGGCATGTTACCACCCCAACATACTATACCACCACCCCAGCAAGGTGCTCTACCACCCCAGCATGCTCCGCAACCTCAACCTGCTATGATACCACTGCAGGGGTTTGCTCCACTTCAACAGGGCATGGACATGAATCAACAGGTGAATGCCACTGCTCACCAAGTAGTGCCGCCTCCCCAACAAAGTGGAGTGATTCCTCAGCATCAAGGTAACTTTGTGAATGCTCACCCACAAGGTGCTATGGCGAACCAACTGGTCCCTCAACCCCAACAGTCGCAACAAGTACCATTCCCAAGCGCACAGAACCAAGGCAAACCTCGCGTGAACGTAAATGCAGCTCTGCGCACTGAGAAGAGTAATTCTTTGAGTCCATATATTCCTAACGCTGGACCTTATGCTCCCTCTGGTCCTAGGGCTCACTCTAGAAACAATTCTGTTCTCGTGGGTAAAGCAAAAGAAGGCAATCCTTACGCACCAGCCGTGCAGAGTATTCCCGCGACAGGCCAACTCAATATCGCATCGAATGTTTCGAGAAGCAGAGGGAGGTCTGTAGGCAAGCAGAACACTACAGGAAGAACGCTGTTACCAAAGATCGAGAACCCTTCGTCGCTTCTTGAACGCCAATTCCCGATTTTCCACTGGGGACACTCGCTGAATATCTCCTTTTTGAGTTCCAAACCCTCAAGTGGACCAGACCACACTTTCCGTTCGATCAAGATCGTTAAAGCTCAAGATCTTTTGCCCAATGTTGAGATATACAATGACTTTCCCGGTCCCTTATCGAAATCTAAGTCCAAGAGAAAAGAAATCGAGCAATGGTTGGAAAAGAGCATTCTGAATTTAAGAGACAACTATCAAGCAGTTGACGAGCTTCTACTTTCCGAAATTCTTCTCGCTTTACTCAAGAATGATGGAGATTTTACGTCTAGCACTCTCCACAGAACTTTAGCGAACATATTGGCGCCAAATGTGGACTTCTCCTTTGACCAGAAGCCGACTCCGTCGTACTTGGGTCAAGGAAGTCACGGGCTCTCAGCCAATGCTTATAAATTGGACAATGCAGGTATCAATGTCGTGTGGAACTTCATTCAAACTGGAAACAAGGAAGGTGCGTTGCAATATGCAATTTCTAAACAGGACTGGGCCCTCAGTTTCATACTTGCCCAGGCGATTAGCCCCGAGCGCTTTTCAAAAGTCAGCTCAGATTACGCGAGGATTCTGTTCCCCTTCCAAACAAACCAGAACACAAGAGTACAGCATTTGATGCCATTGTTGTTGAAAATCTTTGTTGGGAACTCGAAGGGAGTGATCGAAGATCTCAACAACGTTGCCAGCGAGGCTGAGTTTGCTAAGTCGCATTACCGTGAAATTTTATCTTCCGCCATCGTCAATGGAGCGGGAGCGGAAACTTTTGTGGAACTTGGTAAGTTTCTTTCAAATGCGGGCATGTATTGTGCAAGTGACATATGTTTTGTGTTGTCGGGCCTTATCATGTCGAGGGCTCCCTTGGCGAATGGACAAATCTTTTCGCATGTGGGCTCGTTCACTCTGACGTCTATCTACAGTGAAATCTACGAGTACATTCTCCTGACTTCGACCATTACTGCGAACGCTGTTCCACCAGCAGGCTTGCCCCATTTGATACCTACGAAGATCAGAAGAGCTCAAGTATTGGCTGACTTTGGCTCCTTCGTTGCATCTCGGAGATATTGCGATCACATTAGCGGATCAATAAAAATTCTCGGCAAATCTCCTTTCGTCACTCCCGAAACGCAATCAGAATTCCACTTATTGGTAATGCGGTTGTCAGACACTTCAGTTAGCGATTCTGGGTGGTTAGGCAATACTTTGAGCAGAGTCAACCTAGACAAGGTGTGGGGACACTTGGACAAATTTATCGGCGGCGACGATATTCCGCCCAAGCTGAATGGAAATGGCCCTTTCAGTAAATTTAGCCCCACTCTATCACGAAATGCGTCTGCTATCAATATTCATCAATTTGGGAACAGTGCGCCGCCGACCATGATCTCACAACAATTGGAATTTTCGGGCTCATCGCAACTTCAGGGGCGAAACTCGGTGACCAATCTGCGATACGCTCCTGGAAGTACCGGTAAAGCTCCTACATTGCAACATCCTAATGGGGTTGGCGGACCCAGCACGTCGCCGACCATCAACGGCACTTATCCGGGTGGCAGATATCATCCGAACAATGGATCACAAACCAACCTTCATTTTGAGCTGAACAAGCCTGAGGTAAGTTCAAAGGTTCATCAATCTCAGAGACCAGGTTCTAACTCTGGAAAATTTCAATTATACTCCAACAGAGGTGCGCAATTGTCTTCGCTGTCCATTGCCTCCCAGATGAGCACAGGCAGACCATTGGATCAATTTTCGCAACCCGCACCACCGTTTGAGAAGAGAAGTTCGATTGGCAGTGTGAATTCTATCGATTCAACGTACCGCCCACTTGCCTCTGGATCTTCTCCAAAGGCCAAGAAGGCACACTCACGGACGTCCTCTTTACAAAGTGAGCGACTTGAAGCTCGGCAGGGGTCAAATCTCAAGCATGAAGACACATTGCGGGAAGAGATTAACTCTGTTGAAACGTTCAAACCAACTCAGAGTAAAAACGTACCCGGTGAAGTTAGTGCTCAAAAAGATCAGGCCGCAATTGATCTGCCCCCCGCGCACCATCTCAAGGTGAGCGAAGTGGCTGAAGTGGAGTCATCTGTGAGCACTTCTGTATCCTCTCCGCAATCCGTCAAGATCGACGAACTGGGCGACAAAATGGACAGCCATCTGGTGAGCGACGCAAATAATCATGAAACGGAGGAGAAAGCTGGAAAGGAGGTCGAGCAACTGCCAGTGATATCGTCACCAAAGCCCGTCACCAAAACAAATCCCTACGCGCCTAAAGCACCCAGGGCCACAGGTAGAACCTCGGGTAAGTACGGTCCTCCAACGACGAGCAAAGCCAACAAGTATGTTGCTTCAAATCCCACTACAACCAACAACGATGCACCAGAGGTGTCATACGCTGATGTGTTCGGATACAAACCTTCTTCGCCAACCGTTGCCGCAGCTGCTCAGAATAAGGCAGCGGACGCAGATGAGACTGCTGAAGTGCCCTCGAAAGAGGATCGCGAGACAAGCGCGAAAGAAGAGGAAGCGCCAGTCCATGAGGAAGAAAAGAACGAATCAACTGCACCCCCTCCGCCAAAAATGCGCTTCTCGCTGAAGCCAAATCCATACGCCCCTGCAAGCAAGAGCGTTCCAGCGAATATTGACGTCAGTTTCGATGGTCCCCACCCTGATGAGACTATTGAAAGTCCTCCACTGAAGGCACCATTGATGTTGAACACCGTGCATTCCCCCCTCGGTAGAAACGGGTTCAGCAATCCATACCAGGGAGACGAGAAAGACAATATGGATTTACGCGGTGGCCTTGACGAGTTCCCCATTCCCGGGTCTCCCGAGTTCACCACTCGTGCCAACTCTGTTGTTGGCAATACCGGATTGTACTCGAGTAGATTATCTCAATCTCAGCAGTCGGCGCTATACCAGCAGTACGAGGTTAAAGATGACACTGTCGTTGACTATGTCCCCGTTCCCGAGGAGGACGAGGACGACGATGAAGAGGCGAAGCACAGAAGAGAGGCTGCACGCAAAGATCTCGAAGATGTGAAGAGGAAGATACACGAGCAGATGGCCAACGGAAGCGACAGCCCCGATGGCGGTTGGTTCAAAGGTTGGCTCGGTAGCAAGAAGAATGACGACAAGCCCAAACCCATCAGAGCAAAATTGGGGCAACCCAGCACGTTCAGATACGACGAGAAATTGAAAAGATGGATCGACAGCAGTCGTTCATTGGATGAGCAGCTCAAAGAAGCCGCACCTCCGCCACCTCCCAAGAAGAAGACAAAATCTGGAGGAGCTGCTGACCACACCGTGCCGATTGGGGCACCAGCGCCAATGAGACCAGGACCCTCTGGCAGGCCCAAAATCCCACAACCGCCAAGACCATCGTCAGGGCCCGCAGCAGTGAAACCCAACTTGGCTAATGCTGGCTTGGACGACTTGCTTTCCCTCACAGGATCCAACATGGCGGCCGGCGGGCGTAAGGGCAAGCGGAGGTATGTGAACGTCATGGAGCAAAAATAATAATATAAGAGACATAGTACAAATTTACACCCTATCATTAATGATATATGCCCGATAGATCGTAAAAACAGTAGAATCCAACTACTTCGATGCTCGGAATAGAAGGTAGTAAGAAGGCTTTACCACTTTCCCGTTTCGGAGCCTTTTGTCAGTCGGCGAGCCCTCACTCGGACTGTAGCCTAATCTATGGTACCAGTCGAGTGCTCGTGAATTGTCTGAGAATACAGTAAGACCAGTACCGATGTTGCTGAAGTGCGTGCTCATCGGTAGTTGCAGGTCTTTCGTTCTGGTATTGAGGACCGTTGACATAACGTGCAAACCGCTCACAAATTTGGAGCCAAGCTTCTCTCCCTGAAACTTGGGTGAGATCTGGATCTCGTACAAGTAAAGCACCTGTCCGTATGACTCTGTTACCAATTTGAAGGACATGAGTCCTGCAATGACTCCATGCGATTCGTACCAAGTATATACCAAGCCGGTTTCAGTCATCTCGTCTACTTTCTCCATTTTCCAATCTTCACCCTTGTGTCTAACGTAGAATTGGCCCATGCATTCATCAATCAATTCTATGAAGCGAGCGATCTCCAGATCCCGGAGAGTTTCTGTGGACGCACAATGCAATTCGAAGTTCTGACCCTTCAATGTCACTGTCGCCGGAAACACTTCAGCTGCGACTATCCCCATTGAAGCCCCTAGAGGCCCCATGACGGCATCATTGTCTTCGTCAAAGACAGACATGTTACCCAGTAGGTCTATACTGCACATATACTTTGGTGTACCGATTTGGGGAGCTCGAATAATGACTGTCCAGTATGTTCAGTCCCAGAGTAAACAATCAGGCCCTACTTAGTCTGTCGGAGATTTTTCTAATTATCTGGCACACAGCGAGCGAAGGGCCAAAATGATGTAAAGATGCACTGGGCCAATGTTAATATACGACACACGTCTGAAAACACGCTTCTTGATGCCATCACGTACTGCATGAACGTGGACGTGCGCTACACATATAGCCTACGTTAACAATGGGTCGCTCTAGTCCAGACCCCCCAACTCTGACCACTGATTTCCATCCCCATATCAGACACGATGAGTCTTGAAGAGGTTGCGCTTTCACTATTATCACCACCACTAACTGGGTCTGTAGACTCTATGAAGAAGGAAGAGGAGGAGATCCCATTGGCTCTGTTGAACGCTTCACCTAAAAAGAGAGCAGCCAAAGAGAGTAGTGGGCCCAAGAAAAAGAAGCCCAGAAAGAAGAAGGAAGACAGCAATGGTGAGAGCAAGAGCCAAACCAAGAAGAAGGCAGACAGCAATGGTAACACTAAAAGCCAAAGCAAGAAGAAGAAGAAGAGTCAAGAGGAAGCCACCCCTATAGTGGAGGTAACGCCAAAGCCAGAGCCTTCGGAAGAGGCTGAAACTCCCAAGAAGGAGACTTCTGGCGAGCTTGAACAAGAGGGCGACGACTACAAGTGGTGGGAAGATAAGAAGTTCGGTGAAGGAAGCGAGCGTTGGCAAACGTTGCAACACAATGGAGTCATTTTTCCTCCTCCTTACGAACCTTTGCCCTCATATGTGAAGATGTACTATGATGGGAAGCCGTTGGATTTGCCTCCCGCTGCAGAGGAAGTTGCTGGCTTTTTCGGTGCGATGTTGGAAACAGACCATGCCAAAAACCCTGTTTTCCAGAAAAACTTCTTCAATGACTTCTTAGAAGTGTTGAAAGAAAGTGGAGGCTGCGGCGTCAAAGTCAAAACACTCGAAAAGTGTGACTTTTCCAAAATGTATGCTTACTTCGAGAAGCAGAGAGAGGAAAAGAAAAATCTTTCCAAGGAGGAGAAGAAGCGAATCAAGGATGAGAGAGACACCGCTGAGGAGCCCTTCAGGACGTGTTTGTTGAACGGCAGGAAGGAGAATGTTGGTAACTTCAAAGTGGAGCCTCCAGGACTCTTTCGTGGCCGTGGTGCTCACCCAAAGACAGGTAAGTTGAAAAGAAGGGTGCACCCCGAAGACATTACACTCAATTTGGGAAAGGAAGCCCCTATTCCTGACCCGCCAGCTGGCCACCTGTGGGGCGCTGTCAAGCACGACAAATCTGTTGTGTGGCTTGCGATGTGGAAGGAGAACATTTCCGACTCGTTCAAGTATGTCAAGTTGGCCGCCAACTCGTCCATTAAGGGCATTTCAGACATGAAAAAATTCGAGACGGCACGCGAGTTGAAGAACCACATCGAACACATCAGGAAGGATTACAAGAAAATGATGACGGATCAGTTCATGCAAAACCGACAGATCGCCACGGCAACGTATCTTATCGACGTATTTGCTCTAAGAGCCGGTGGAGAAAAGGGAGATGACGAAGCAGACACAGTCGGGTGCTGTTCGTTGAGATATGAGCACGTTACCTTGAAGCCGCCAAACACGGTGGTGTTTGATTTCTTGGGTAAGGACTCCATTCGCTTTTACCAGGAAGTTGAGGTGGACCGGCAGGCGTTCAAGAACTTGCGCATCTTCAAAAAAGAGCCCAAACAGCCCGGAGACGATTTGTTTGACCGCATCTCTCCGTCTACGTTGAACAAACATCTTCAAGGATACATGAAAGGGTTGACTGCAAAAGTGTTTCGTACGTACAACGCTTCGAAAACCATGCAAGACCAAATGGATCTCATTGCCGACGAGGGAACGGTGTCGGAAAAGGTGATGAGATACAACGCAGCCAACCGTACTGTTGCTATCTTATGTAATCACCAGCGCACGGTGAGCAAGAATCATCAAAATTCGGTGGGCAAGATCCAAGACAAGATCAAAGAAATGGAGTGGCAGAAGCTTCGACTCAAAAAGATGATTTTGCAGCTTGACCCGTCGCAAAAAAAGAAGAACAGCGCGTACTATGCGGAGCTCGACGACTTGACCGACGAGTCTCAGCGGACAGTGATACATGCATACATAGAGAAGCAGAAGGAGCAGGCGCAAAAGAAATGGGCCCGAGACAACGAGAAAAAGAAGTTGGAGAAGGAGGAGCCGCTTCCGGAGTCCGACTTGCAACAGAAGTTGGACGACATCGACAAGTCGCAGGCTGCGCTCGAGGCGGAGGTTTCATCCGGCGTGGTGGACGTGACGAGGGGCGCCACTGTGGAAAAGCTCACGACACAGATCGAGAAGATCGACAATCGCATATTGAACACCAGCTTCCAGCTCAAGGACAAGGAGGACAACTCCGAGGTTTCTTTGGGCACGTCGAAGATGAACTACATCGACCCTCGGTTGACGGTGATGTTTTCGAAGAAGTTCAACGTGCCCATCGAGAAGCTTTTCACCAAGACATTACGTGACAAGTTCAACTGGGCCATTGAGTCTGCAGACGAGAACTGGCGTTTCTAATCCGGGACTGTACACATTGAGTATAGACTTTGATAGTGCATTGAGGGACATTTGAACAGAGCGCAAGGAGCCACTGCGCAAGTAGCCACTGCGCAAGTAGCCACTGCGCAAGTAGCCACTAGAGCGCAAGTAGAGACGTTAGAAGAGCGAAGTAGAGCATTAGAAGGCGTGGAGCGTGGGAAGATACCTCTGGGACTGTTGCTCTAGGTACTGAGGAAATCACAAGTCAAATGCAGATAGAATAGACAAAGAAGCGACAAAATAATTGAGACAATGGCAAAGAGAGACATTACAGGAGACACCAGGTAGCGACTAGCAGCAGAACGTAAAGGAAGGGCGGAATTGTACTCAATGGGCAAATTACATGCCTCCTAAAGTTTGAATAGGCTTTCGAGATAGACTCCCATTTGGCTTCTTTCGCATGCGGCTTGTGCTAAGTGGGTGCATGAACGCGAAAGCCGTGGACAACAGATCAGCACACAAGAAGATTTTCCAAACATGCTGCGGGCCGAAACGCCCCTGCGTGCCCACCTGCCTCCAGTGCTTGATCAATAGGCGCCGATCCGATAACAATCGGACAAAGGCCGGCTTTTGGCAATCTTCGCCCGCAGATGCTCCTGCACACACGCCCACAATACGCCAAACGTGCCCGCGTCGTAGGCACGTATACAAACACGCGTGCGATGCATTTATAGGACGCGGATGCTCGTTGCACACCAATATGCGGATTTTCGTATTGCTAGCGTGGGCAGCATTGGCCACGGCCATGTTGCAGAACCACCTCCATCACATGCATAAGCGAGCGGTGAGCTCGGCCACCAGCTCTGCCTCGACCGACGAGATGCCGTCTCTCGAGACCGAGACCTCCACCGAAAGCGCGAGCAGCGCGAGCAGTACGAGCAGCACGAACAGTGACAGTGCGAGCAGTACGAATAGTGAAAGTGAGAGTGATAGCAGTCTGGGCTCGGGGATGCCCGTCTACACCACGTCGTCATCAACCTCAGGCATGCCTGCGGTCACCAGCGCAAGCTCGTCCTCAACCTCCTACACATACGTGGTGACCATCCCCACCGGCGCCGCGTACGAGACAAACCCGTACATCGCCAAGGCGGTGGTACCCGCCAACACCGTGTTCATCGGGTTGGGCGGCGTGGGCGCCGCCGCGTTGGTGACGTTTGGCGTGGCGCTCGTGGTGATCTGGCTCATCTCGCGCAAGCAGGCCAAGCGCGACAAGGAGGTGTACTTCCACAGCGGTGCGTCCAGCGCGGGCAGCTTCGGGTCGCAGTCCATGCTCTTGGGGTCATCGCAGTCGTCGCTTTTCGAGAAGCTGTCGAGCTCGTCGCGGTTGTACCGCCAGAACACCAACAACACGCAGAGCTTCGACACCACCACGCCCGGGCGCGCGTACCGTGAGATGCTGACGCTCGAGCGGCGCGGGTCCATGACCATCAGCCCGGTGTTGGAATTGATGATGCACAGCTCGCGCTCCAACTTGGAGCTACCGTTGTTCCACTCGCCGGACTCCACCATCGACTCGCCCGTGCTGATGGGCGACCCCACGTGCCCGGACACCTTCCTCACCGACTCGCGGGCCGAGCGCGACCCGGCGCGGCGCGAGCGGCCGCCGTCGCAGGTGTTGGACGACATGCTTCTGGGCATCGACTTTGCCAGCCGATACCCGAACCTGACCAACCACGAAATATAGACCGACAAAATGCATACACACACATCGACACGCACCACCAACCACACACCTACCCACCATCAAGCACCGACCACAAGCACTCACGGTTTCGCTTATGATTACTCTCGGTCACACTCATAGTACACTCGAACACACAACACTCACATACACTCGCTCACATACACTCGCTCACACAACCTCGCTCACACAACCTCGCTCACACAATCAGTCGATCACATCACACTAGATCACAAATCACTCACACCCACCCATAGCCGATGCGAATTGCAGCTTATCAATCGATTCTGCAGTACGATACTGTACTCTAGACCTGCCAATCCCGACTCCACCAGAACATCTCGCTTTGTCAACTCATTGTGTCTATTCATTTGTCTACTCATTTGTCTCTACTCATTGTTACTCGTTTGCGTTTGCGTTTGCGTTCTCTTTGCGTATTCTATTGCATGGGTCTTTCTGTGTGACGGCCCCACCCCCGCAATGCGCGCTCCATTCCCCCGGAGTATAAATTGCCCGTGCTTGCTCCACTTCGCACTATCAACCACAGCCTCAGAACATATCACAGACCTTGAAAGTGCACCGTTGAGCATAACTTCATACCCTCAGATAATCATAGAATGAGTATGCTCGCCAGATCCAGACTCGCCGTGAGAGCGCTCTCGGCGTCCGCCAGAACGCTCGCCAAAAACGACTCCTCCACCATCGACTCGTTCCGGTTTCCCTCGCAGACGTCCATCAACGAGTGGGAGTTCAAGTACGACTTCATGCCGAAGGTGGCGGAGCCCAAGATCCCGCCCGTGAGCCCCGAGGCCGTCAAGCAGGACATTGCCCAGACCAAGAAGCAGCAGGTGGAGGCCGACTTGCGCAACCGCGAGTTCAACTCGTCCGTCAAGGTTGAGGCCAACGACGCGCACGTGGTGCGCGGTGGCGAGGCCGTGGCGGCCGAGCCCGAGTACCTCCACGACCGGGCGTCGGACCCTGTGGACGTGTCGGCGCCGGGCGCGGGCAAGCCCACCAAGACGCTCAACACGGACAAGTACGTGCAGCTGTCCATCAACCCGGAGATCAACAACCCGTCCATTCTGAACTTGGGGCACGACAACGAGGTCGACCACAAGACGGCCACCCACGACACCTCTCCGGTAGTGGACGACGTGGAGCACGCAGAGACCGCGGAGAAGGAGCCACAGCCCTCGTCGTCGGTGAGCCCCGCCGCGATTCTCGGTGTTTTGGGCTTGGGCGGCTTGGCGGGCTACTTCCTTTTCGGCAAGGACAAGACCAAGGCCAAGGCCAAGGCGGCATGATGCCGCAGCATGCAGCGATAGTCAATATAGAATGCAGAGCCGGTGTAGTCAGCCCAGAGTTGAACCTACCATTATCATTTCGCAGCTCAGTATATCATGTCGATCATCCTCGGCATGTCTCGTACTCGGCATGTCATGTCATGCTCGGTATATCATGGCATTCGAAGACTCTTCCTCATCCCTAACAGCATGTAATTGCCAACGATGGCGGTGTGGGTGTGTGGATGGCGGTGGTGTGTGGCGTGGTGTCTACTGGTGGTCGAATGACTATGTCGAATGACTATGTATGTACAATAAATTAGTAGTGGCGGGCAGCCTCCTGGCACGCCTTCAACTGCTGCAAGTAGTAGTCGCAGATCTGCATGTTGCCGCCGTTGTCCTCCAAGCACTTGGTGAAGGTTCTGGCGTCCACGTCGCAGTTCTTCGCCTGCTCCTGGAAGCTCTGCTGCTGCGCAACCTGCTGGGGCTCAACCTGCTGCGACGACGAGCCGCCGAACATGGACGTGATGCCGGCGCCCAACGTGTGGCCAATGGTGGAGCCCACGGCTACACCGGCCGCGGTGGAGGCCATCTGGCCAAACAAGCCGGGGCCCTGCTGGGCCTGGGCGGGCGGGTGCGCCGCCGAGGAAGGGTACTGGTGGGGCGCGGCGGGCGCGGGCGCCGCGGCGGTGTGTGCGGATCTGGACTGCGTTCTGACGGGGGCGGATCTTCTCTGTCTGGCCATTTTGGTGTGGAGAAGCGAATGAGAAAAGGCTTTTATATTAGTGGTGGCCACAATGTCGCGTGTCGCATGTCGCGCCTGCTAGCACGTTCCACCGCCACTGGCCATGGCCAAGTCACCGGTCACACTTCGAAGTAGAAATGAAGAGGGTCTGAGTGCACAAGGTTCGCCCATTTTCATTATTAGTTCCTGTAGCACGGGTTCGCAGTACCTTCAGACTACGTTCAGTGAAGCACAACACAATGGGTGCGAAATAGCCTAACTGAGATGATTCAGTGAGATGGATTCTGGCAATTCGGCCTGTTACAATTTGACAGGTCTGTCGTACAGTTTCTTGAATAATTTTCGGTGGGTTCGTGAATCTGTTGGAGTGGCTTTTCTGGACCACGAGATGCACTGGTGGCAGGACAAGCGTAAGTCCCAATGCAACCAAGTCAATTGCACCGGGCTCAATTGCAAGACCTTAGGATTCAGATATTGGTGCTTGTCGTGGTATTTGTAGCGCTAGGCGTGGTAAACCTGCGGAGTGGATGTCTTGTTTAATGGAAATGGACTGGCTTGGTCAACTCCACCAAACCTCACAGAGGATCTTTGTTCTTCGATGAACTCCGTCGAAGGTTCTGTAATTTGAGTCCGAACTGCTTTTGCATATGATTTGCAGCGGAAAGTATGCTTTGCAGTGGAAATTTGAAGAGGAAGTATTTGCAGCGGAGTATGCTCCCAGGGTATGCTTTTGCAGCTAGGAGAACATTGTGCACGCGGATGCCAACGGCCCACTCAATGCGCTTATACAGCTTTGACCGAGCTCTGGCATCCAATCTGCTCCGCTTCGGAATGTGGACGACTCTACTCCGCTCCTCAGCTGGCTCTGAATGTATCACCCGAGAGAGTGCGGTCAGTTAGTAGAAAGGGCCTCACCATTCGTCACATGAACAACAACGACGAAGCAATCTCGAAGTGCATCGTACAACGGACACGGCAACTCTCCAACTCACTTTAAGTTCTTGGTAGAGAGGCAGAGGTTATGGCAGCCGTTGGTGATAGCCTGCAGAGGACTCAACTCCGCTCCGGATCGGCTGGGCCTGCACGCACCACTACTGATAGCTGCCTACTATGCTTGTGACGACCACCATGTCGTCGCTTTTCTGCGGGACCATGCTACGATCTGTGCGGCTCTACTCCACAGACCTGCTCAACTACTACCAGATCCTCGACCTCCTGCCGCAGGCGTCTCTCAAGGAGATCAAGCTCCAGTTCAAGAAGTTGCTGAAGCTCTACCACCCCGACCTAAATGCCCACTTGAGTGCCACGGACAAGGAGTCCAACTCCCAGAGGTACGTGCTGATGGTGCTGGCGTACGAGACGCTCAAGGACGTCAAGAAGAAGCGTGAGTACGACGCCACGCTTCGAACGACTTCGTCCTCCTCCAGCGAAAGACCAGACCGCGCGGCGTGGCAGGACAGATATTATGGCGAGGCCCGCTACTACTCGAGGTCCAAAGCGTCCGGAAGCCACACCTCGCACGGCTACAACTACACGCGGCACCGTGTCCGCACCTTCTACAACGGCACCCGGCCCAAACTGGGGGACCAGTTCGCCGGGCAACACAGAAACCACGGCGACCGGTACGACGTACCGCACTTCGACTACAACGAACATCTCTCGAAGCACTTGAAATTCGAGCAGCGCATAATCAACAAACACTTGAGCCCGGAGGACAGAGACAACATTCTCCGCCAGCTTGCCAAGGACGGCGACATTTCCAACGTGAGCGAGGAGCTCATCACGAAGCACCTTATGCGGCAAGCTCGTCGGACAAGCGCCACGCCGCAGACCTCGGCCCCGTCCACGGAGAGGCCGTCGAGAGAGTACATGTACCAGGGGCCACACAACGACGAAAGCAGTTTTGGCATGCGCATGGCGTTTTTGTTTGGCGGAGCCGGCTCGATCTATCTTTTGTACCAGTTGACGGGGTAGCCACAGAGTCGAAAAGAACTACAGAGAAAGAGGCTAAGGAAGAGAGAATATCTGGAAGGGATCCTGACACGGATGGGACTAGGAAGGACGCTTGAGGATGTAGAATTGTAGGAGAATGCATGAACAGCGATCATTAGATTACAGACTATGCCTTGTGGGCATAGCAGCTCCGTACCAGTTCTCGTCGTGCACGTCTATTACTTCGTGTGTAGTTCTTATGTCGTGTATTGTACAGCCGTCTATCCAGAGGCTCATGCAGTTAGCGGTCCACCTCGCCGAACACCAAGTCCATTGTGCCGATGATGGCCACGGCGTCCGCCAACAAGTTGCCGCGGGATATGTGGTCAAACGCACCCAAGTGTGCGAAACCGGGCGCTCTGATCTTGCACCGGTAGGGTCTCTCGGACCCGTCCGACACCACGTACACAGCCATCTCACCCTTAGGCGCCTCGATCGCGGTGTAGGTCTCGCCCTGCGGCACCGCGTAGCCCTTGGTGTACAACAAGAAGTGGTGGATCAACGCCTCCATGTCCTCCTTCATCTTGTCACGGGGAGGGGGCGCGATCTTGTAGTCCTCCACCTTGATGGGGCCCTCGGGCATGTCGTTGATGCACTGCTCGATGATCCTCAACGACTGGCGGAACTCGGTCATGCGGCACAAGTACCGGTCGTAGCAGTCGCCGTTGAGCCCGACGGCAATGTCAAAGTCCACGTACTCGTACGCGTCGTACGGCTGCGCCTTGCGGATATCGTATGGGATGCCCAGCCCTCTGAGCATCACACCGGACAACGAGTAGTTGAGCGCATCGTCCGCGCTCACCACGCCCACGTCCTGCGTTCTGGCCTTCCAGATACGGTTGTCGGTCACCAACTCCTCGGTCTCGTCGATTCTGTCGCCAAACTGCGTGGCCCACATGTAGATGTCGTCCAACAAGCCCACGGGCAAGTCCTGCGACACACCACCGGGGCGGAAATACGCTGCGTGCAACCGCGCGCCCGAAACACGCTCGTAGAACTCCATCAACTTCTCTCTCTCCTCGAAACCCCACAAGAAGGGCGTCAATCCACCCACATCCATAATGTGCGACAACACCGACATGCAGTGGTTCAACACACGCGTGATCTCGCCAAACAACGTACGCACGTACTTGGCACGCAATGGCACCTCGACATTGAGCAACTTCTCCACCGCCAACGCGAACACCAACTCGTTGGTCATCATGGAGACGTAGTCCAATCTGTCAAAGTATGGCAACGCTTGCATGTATGTCTTCGACTCGATCAACTTCTCTGTGCCTCGGTGGAGCAAGCCCACGTGTGGGTCGGACCGCACAATCTCTTCGCCGTGCAACTCCAAGATCAATCTCAACACTCCGTGCGCAGCTGGGTGCTGGGGCCCGAAGTTGATGGTGAAATGTCTGATTTTTGTGTTCTGCTTCTCCACGTTCTTGGGGTCGTCGTCGCGGCCCCACACCATGTCCACTTCATCCATGGCCTCGGTGAATGTCGTCTTCCCGAAGATACGGCCCTCATCCAGGACGTTTTGGGCCGGCTTGCCCAAAGCATTCGTGAACGGCTTGACCAGGTCCTCGGCGGCGGCTGCTCTCAATCTTGCGGCAGCCGTGAGATACCGGGCCGATTTTATTTTCGACGCTCTGGCCAAGTTTCTGAGCATGGTTGTTGGTGTGAGAAAAATTGTAGGTTAGAAAAAGAATGTCCACCATTGGATGAGAAACACCCGTACACCTCACCAACACCTGGGGTGGCTCCGGCGGTCGTTTTTCCCGACGGCAGAGGATTGGCGATGACAGAGATATCCGAGTCGGTGCTGATTTTGGTTTGATGCAATTGTTATCGCTGCAGCGAAGCGGTGTGGTGTTTTCGACTTCATACTTGGTCGGGGGCATGCTCAGCGATACCGGAACATTAAGTTCCAGTGCACACTAATTATTGATTTTTCTATCTCTTTGAAGATAGCAGTTGTCAGCTTTCAGTCAATGAAATCGTAAACGCTTCTAGTTTCTTCACAAACTACCTATAATTTCAAAACTCATACCTTCATATAAGAGATGCGGTGGCTCAATGGCAGAGCTTTTGATTCCAAATCAAAGGGTTGCAGGTTCGATTCCTGTCCGTGTCATATTTTTTGCATCGATCTAGCTCGATGTACTTTTTCACATCTTCAACTATTCCACATGGCGAAGAAAACTAAGAAGGAGCTGACTCCAACGCCAGATCCTAAAGATGCCAAGTCCAAGAAGAAGAAAAACCAAGAAACTCCACCACCTGACCCTCTGAAGCCCCAGAGAGGTCTTGCAATAGGTGACAACTTTGGGTGGACAGGCAAACTTCCAGCCACTTTGTTGTTCGAGCATGCCCAGAAACAAAAGTGGAACAAGGTCATCATCGAAATGAAGAAGACATCGAAGGGCTTCATCGGCATTGTGATCCTAAGCTGGCAAAACCCCAAAACCAACGAGGTGATCCGCCTTCAATGGTCCCCAGAAACCAAGTTGCTTCCCCCAAGGGAGACAACGAATGAAGCTCGTCATTATGCAGCAACTTATGCCATGTACAGACTCAATTACATCAAAAACTTGAAGATGGTGCTACCTACAATTTTTAGAAACTATTGGGCAGACTTGGAGACAGAACGATTGGAAGTGTTGCGAAGAAGCAAGCCGGAGCACGACAAGTTTTATAATGCGAACCCCTTCCAGGTTTTCTTGGAAGGCCGCGCAGAAAAAGAGCTCAGAGACAAAGAGAGGTTGGCGAAGGCTAACAATGATGCCAAAATCAGAAAGCCAACCGCTAACGTATCTCTTGTTTCAGGCGCCAAGTCGGCGCCAAAGCCAACAAAGCCATCTAGAATTTCAAAGGCAAGAGTCTCAAGACTGTTTCCAATTGGAAGGAAGGCATGGGAAAATGCTCCATTCGTTGACTTCTCTGTGGAACTAAGAGGTTCAATTGAGTCTTCGCTCAGAAAGCATATCAATTGGGTTGAAGATGAGATCACTGATACCCTGAAGGTAAACTCTGACCCTTGGCGAGCTCAATTGGAAGATCTGGGATTCAGACCATCCCACGTCCAAGAGGCGCTTACGCACACACATTCTTTCGTTGATGCTTTAGAGTGGCTTCTATTTCATGTACCTGAAGATGACCTTCCGCCTTTTTTCGCCAAAAGGGACGAGGATTCGAGCGTGTCCTTGAAAATATCAAAAAACCTACAAAACGAGTACCTACTCCAAAGACTCGCTCTCTCTGGTATTGACAAAGATGAAATTTTGGCCACTTTGGCCGAATGTAACAATAATGAACTCCTTACCTCCATTGCCTTGACTCACAAAATTATAGACTATACACCAGGCGAGGTACTGCTCTTAGGAGACGAGTTCGAGATGTGGTTGATGGAACTTGACGGGATCCAATCTATAGGGAGCAATACTGTGGAATTCAGTGATGATACGAAAATGGTTGCCACCTTGCTGTTGAATGCGGTGGGTATCGAACAGGGAATGCTACTGGCCAAAATATTCTTTCCTGAGGCTTACCCGCATGTACTTCCTGGAGTACAGCTCGTGGTGAACAATGTGTCCTTCAAGTTAGCCAACTACATCAAGATTTCCATAATCAGGGGCCTACTTTCACATATTGTCAATCAGAATCTTTTGGGAAGCTGTTTCCTTTATTCCATGGTGGAATGGTTAGAGGAAAATGTGTCCAAACTCATCGCGAATCCGGGCCCATTGGTGCTCAAAGAAGACGCTAGGGTCTCCAAGAATTTTACCCCTCAAGGACCGAGGCTGAAGCCGTCCAAGAAATCCAATACATTTTACAAACTCCTGGAAAAAGATGTCGAAGCTTTGCGTGATATGTATCACTCAAAGCAAAGTTCGCAACCTTTGAAGGCTTCATTGGCGCAAAGATCCAAATTGCCAGCTTGGAAAAAACGAGAAGAACTTGTTAGTGTCATAAGCAAGAACAAGGTCACTTTGGTTACTGGAGAAACGGGTTCCGGTAAAAGTACGCAGATCGTTCAATTCATTCTTGATCAATTGTGTTCCGAAGATGATTTTGAAAGTACCATTATATGTACCCAACCCAGAAGGATTTCCACTATCGGTTTGGCTGAGAGAATTTCAGACGAACGAGTGCTGGAAGTCGGGTCAGAAACAGGATATATTATCAGGGGTGAAAATCGGACGCTGAACAAAACTCGGCTCCTGTTTGTCACTACTGGTGTGCTATTGCGAATGTTACAGTCATTTTTGTCCGAGAAATCACAAAAGCTGTCCATGTTTGACAATTTGAAGTACATTTTCATTGATGAGGTACACGAAAGGTCAGTTGACAGCGACTTTTTGTTAATCATTCTCAAGAGAATCATGAACAAAATGCCCAAATTGAAAATCGTACTCATGTCCGCCACTATTGATACTCAAGTGTTTATCAACTTCTTCTCCACGCCAGTCACTCATCTCCACATAGAGGGCCGAACCTTTCCCATTGAAGATCACTATCTTGAATCCATTTTGGAGAACCTAGACTACACTGTCACGACTTGGGATGACCAAATAATTAAGCCCAAAGCAGACTCACACTTCTTTAAAACTGGAAACCTCAGTTATGACCTCATCGCCCAACTATCCTTATACATTGATGATAATCTTGCCAGCCAGAATAATTCTGGCTCTATCTTGATATTTTTGCCTGGTATTATGGAGATAAATCAGTGCATTCGGAAGATTGAGAACGCTTTTAGCAAATCAGGGAAGAATTGTTGGTGCTTGCCGTTGCATTCTGCACTCTCTTCCAGAGATCAAGCTCGTGTCTTCAAGAACCCGCCACGTGAATCGAGAAAAATCGTTGTCTCCACCAATATAGCCGAGACGTCCATTACAATTCCGGACTGCGTTGTCGTGATCGATGGGGGACGGTCGAAGAGCGTATCGTATGACGCATCGGTCAACACTTCGAGATTAGTGGAGAATTGGTGCTCGCGAGCAGAAATGTCTCAGAGAAGAGGTCGTTCGGGACGTATTAGAAAGGGCACATGCTATCATCTTTATACAAAAGAAACGGAACTTTCCGTGTTGGCACAGCCTATCCCTGAGATTCGCAGAACAAGACTTGAGAATCTATACTTGGTAGTGAAAGCTATGGGTATTGCCAAAGTGGAAGACTTTTTAAACAGTGGGCTTGACCCGCCTGAACCTCAGTCGTTAGCTATGGCGAGAGCAAGGTTGGGCGAAATCGGTGCGCTCTCCATCGACGACTCACAGGAGCATTTGACACATCTTGGAAAATACCTCTCTTACATCCCCACTGATTTGCAATCTGGAAAACTTTTGATTCTTGGCTGTATTTTCGGATGCGTGGAAATCTGCTTGACTATAGCTGCCGTGTGTTCCAGTGGGTCTCCCTTTCTCAATAGCTTTGACCTCAAAGATCAGGTTCGTCAAGCAAAGGGGAGAATTGGAAAGAATCAAGGCGACTTGCTTGCTTCAGCGTTTGCATTTCAGGAGTGGGAGGAACTACCAAAAGCCAGCCGCAAGAAATTTATCGCCGATAACTATTTGTCTTACCTTACGCTTAATGACATCCAGTCTACGAGAGCTCAATATTTGTCAACGCTCAAAGAGCTTGGATTCTTGCCCTTCAAGTACAAATCGAACCAACCAAATAAGTTCAACAAGAATAATGCAAGCTACACTGTGGTCAGGGCTATTATTACAGGAAGTTTTACGCCTCAGCTAGCTCGAGTCCAGCTTCCTGACCCAAAGTATGCTCAAACGTTTGCAGGAGCGGTCGAAATAGATGCAGAGGCTAAGCTGACTAAATTTTGGATCAGAAACGAAAAGTACATCAAGCAAACTAACGAGAGTGGTCGGACCCAGTATGACGAACTTCCTGCAACAAGAGCTTTCATCCACCCCTCTTCGATGATTTTCTCGACCAATGCTAGCGGTGTGGCCTTGCCCAATTTGGAAGAGCTTACTTTGGAAGATGGAGGCATTGACATGAAGAAGGTCCGCGAGCAATTCGACATGACTCCTTCAGCATCTTACAATTCAGGAGCCATTCACAAGTCGCCGTTTGTGGTTTACACAACGTCTTCTCATACAACAAAATTCTACTTGCGCGATATCACACCAACAAGTACTCTTGGAGCATTGCTCTTTGGAGGGGAAATTCTGTATGACATTGGCAGCCACGTTGCTTCTGGACAGAGGTGCCCCGGTATTGTGTTGGATAGGTGGATGCCAGTGCGGACATGGTGTAAGAATGGAGTGTTGCTCAAGCGTCTTCGCTTGCTCTTAGATCAAGTGATTGAGAATAAGCTTTCCAACCCTGAAGCGGAAGCTGCAGAGGCTGATGACGATGAAATTTTGGGTATTGTCAGAAGAGTGCTTGTCTCTTGAAACTTGCACTGATCTTATGAGACTGCCATAGACGTTAAAGAATAGATGATGACACCGGACCAAAAGTGGCTTCCGAACGATTCTCGATATCTGTAGCTCACGTAGGCAGGGTGCTCCTCAAGTCGTTCTCAAGGCTAGCTAGGTCTTGTTAGGTGCCTTTGATTTCGGTTTTGGCATTTTTACTAAGTGCAAATTCGAAAAGACGATTCATGTTGCCGCAAGTGCCGCAAGTGCCGAAGCATAGACTCTACTTCCATACTCGAAACCTCTGCAGGCTCATAAGGTCAACGTTCCTTTTGCATGATACAAATCAGACAAACGCATGAACTCCCTGAAATTGAATCACCATTGCTTCATGCTGGATCTTTCGGCCATCCTACAATGTGCCTGAAACAAGCGGAACCTGAAGGAAGAGAGGAGGATGGGTCTCACTACCTTCGTATCGGAGAGGTAGCCATGGTAGTCTCTCAAAATATGAATGATCCCAATTTTTGTAGCTGCTAGTGCTGGTAGTGACCAACGTGGTAGGTACTCTTTTGCAGTATGCTCGTTTGGGTACAAAATGCGCTTTCCCACTCTCGCACATTTTTGTTCTCTACTACTTCTTATGCGTTTCTTGAACTTGACTAGCAAGCTTCAAGGCTTGGCGACTTATGTTTACTCTTGCCTTCCCCTCGGGAAGCAAGATAAGCAGGCTCCCAGCCCTGTGGTTTCTCCTGTCAAGAGAGGAAGATCGTTATTGCAGTGTGTCAAGTCCCAGAGAAAGGTGAGCAGAAAGTTGAAGGGTGCCAAGAGGGAGAAGATGAAGAAGGCAGCAACCGAACGCTTCGCTCACCTTTCCAGGTCCGTGCGGAGGGCCAGAGTCAAGCTTGCCTTGAAGGAGTGGAAGCAAGGCAAGGATTTGTCTCTGCCCGTGGCAGATCTGTGCCAAGGTGCGAAGAGCCCTCTGCTTTTGGCACGCTACCGCCAACGTCTTGGAATGACTTCGTCCAAGGACAGTTCCAACTCAAGTTTGTCTCTTGTTTTTCTGGCCGAGAGACCAATCTTCGAGAGTGTTGAGCTGTTCGTTTGTGACCATGTCGGCAAGTCGCCAGCACCTTCCTCGTCTACTCCTTCTTCTGCAGCTTCTGGTCCTCAAGACTTCTTGACTGCCTCTTTACCCGCCTCGCCGGTTGTTCTTCAGACTCCTCCAAGAGTCGAGAATACCGTCGGCCTACTCTCCCAGTACCACCACTTCAAACTCATGATGAGATACGCGACTTACATTACAAGAGATAGGATCCTTCAAAGTTACTTTGAAGAGAGAACTTTCCAGCTTATCCTTTCCCTGCGTACACCTCGTCCCTTAGGAGCGGTTTTTGCACCCATTGTTGTTGATGCTGCAACGTTGTCTGTCTGCAGGGCGGGGCTTACTTTCTTGCCTACACCATCCACCCCCACGGTGGTGGCTGCCCAGGTCACGGATATAGACCCCGTGACCTCTGAAGAAGCGGCAAACAATGCCTTTTTTACCGGGTTGTTGGCGAAGTCCGCTGAGATTTTGACGGAGACGAGCGCGACCGAGAGCACAAACGCGACTGTTGAGCAAGTTGTTGCAACCAACGACTTGATCCAGGCGTCAACTCGGGTTGCTGCCAATGTTTCTGAAAATCTTGATGCTGCTTCGTCGCCAGTCAATTCCGATGGATGTTGGTGGGACGTTTCAAAGCGCTTCGTTTGGTGGGACTTTGATGATGAAATCATCCCTCCCAAGGACCAGCGCACGGCGGCATTTTACGAGAAGTATGGGTATGATCCGGCGGTGGATGTGATTGCTGAGCCTATCACTGAAGCCATTGTTGAGCAGCCTTCTACTCACTCCGTCGCTGTGCCTTCACCCGCTGTTGTTGCCGAGAAGCCTTTTAGACTAGACACTTCTGCATTGCCCAAGCGGGGTGAGGTCTTTTCCATCGTGACCGAAACCAAGTTGGCATTCCCCAACTTCGACGCAGTGGTTTCTGAAATGGAGGCGCTTGTTTCCGGCACGATTGCCAACGCTGTCGGCAATTCGGTAGTGAAGTTTGCCGAAATTGGGAAGGAGAAGGAGGAAGACATCTCTTTCGCCTTCCCTTCTGGACTCGACTTCGCCGCCGAGTTCGAGCGTTTGTGTCGCGACGGCAAGAAACCCGTCACCGGAAAGGGCGCAAACAAGAAAGTGCAGAAGTTGCAATTGAGGTTCCGCACTATGTTCGCCTACTTGGCCAAGGAGTTTGTGGACAAGAACACTGAGATGATCACTCTGTTTGCCACTCGCTGCTTGAACCGCACAAAGGAGTTGGCGACTGCCCTTGATGCCGGCGCTGCCTTGAGCCCACAATACTTGGAGTTGGTGGATTCTCTCGAGGCATTTGTCGACTCACAGGGCGTTGCTGACTTCAAGAAGAAAGTTCAAGAGTGCCTCAACGAGGTTGACCTCGTCGGCGACGTCGTCAAAAGATCCAACAAGAGAGTGGGTAAGTTGACGACGGAGCTTTCACGCGACCTTTCGACTATGGCGAAGTGCGCGGCTGAGATTGTCGGCTACCGGGAACGTCTCTTGGAGCTGTACTTTACTTTCTTTGAGCAGCATCAGGCAGCTCGGGACATGGAGAAGATTCACTTGGCCGACGGAGTGACGTCGTTCTTAGACTCGAGCGATGTTCAACTCAGAGCTAGTGGATGCAACTTGGAGCAAACCTTCCGTCAATACTTAGAACTATTGACGGTGGGCCAAGAAGCTATTTCTCTGATGCATACTGGACTTGAGAAGACTTTCTCACAGACAGTCACGGCGGTGAACCTGATGCTTGAGGACTCGGCGCTGCCTAAGAAAAACGGCAAGCAAGCCAAGTCCAAAAGACGGGGGCACCGCAAGAGGGCTTGATGCGCCGGAGCAGGATCTCCGGTGCACTTTAGGATCAAGTCCTGGCGGTTCGACGTCCCTACGACGTTACCGCGAACAATAAATAGGAACAAAAAACAAAAAAACAATAAAAAAATTCATTGCTCCAGTGTAGTTACTCGGTTTATCGCGCATCCTCGTTTGTGTCGTCGTTCGCCGCACCCACTACTTCGTTCGAGGCTTCGTTACTCTCCCTTCCCAGAGATTTCCATTATAAATACAATTTTCAAAGCAGACAGATGCTTCCGACGCTTTCAAACATGTTGTAAGGCAGAAGTTAAGAAGTTTCTGATCTTGTTATTGAAGAAATTTATACTTGAAGTGCTCTCCACGTATAAAAATTCCAATTTTTATGCGAGATGACAATCAACACACTCATTTCTACTCAGTCCGTGATTCCAAAAGGGAAATATCTATACATGAGTAGAATACAAGATCGAAGTAGCGATGGAATTGTTGTTCAGGTATTCTAGGTTATAGGGTGTAAGTACGAGTGAACTGGTTCATAATCACTTTCAAGATCACACTTGCGTAGAGAGGCGAATCTCTCGTAAACTCCATGCGACGATGGAACCCAGTACAGGCTGATTGCTTAATGAATGACATCCTATTGTTATAATCTTTAAACCCCTCACAAGATCCGATCTAGTCTAATGCCAGGCCGATTCAAGTTGAAGGCCATGAAATTCTCGTATCTTCTAGATCGGATGTTCCATGCACGCACTCATCTTCTATCTGAATTTATTATTACGTTTTGAAGTTGATTCAAGGCAGCAGGGTACCCAAACTTTCTTCCTCCTCCAATGATGTGTCCCGAGGGTATTGGGGCTGCTTCGTGGTTACGGATTTCCAGCGAACGGTAGATTCGTCGTATATTCGACTTTGGCGAGGCAATAAACATTGCTTCTCGGTTCAATTATTGGCGTGCGGAATACGATTGAGACGCCCGTCGGGTCCATGCACGTCGGCTCTTTCTGTCGGTTACTGGCTCGTACCAAAAATGTATTATCTGCTTTTCTGTTTAAGTGACGTGCTCATTAATGGCGACTGTAATTGATAATCTGATGGTTCTCTAACCAAGTTCGTCCAATACATAGAAGCCCAAGTCAAAATTGGTATCTTCGCGGCGGGGATCTATCTTGCCCGTGATCTGCACAGGGCGTACAACTATGCATCTATATACGATGAACTTACGAGTTAAGCCAGATTAGTACGATTTCGGCGATATATACAGTTTCGGCAAGCTTCATCGCCGCCCGAACGCCCGCGGACATGCAATGCGAGTTTCACCTCCAGTCGCCCCAATTCAATTCGATATGGGGAAGGTTCTGACGCATTAGCGATGACTGGTTGTCACCTCTTGCTTAGAGTTAACCTTCAGCCTCTGTTCAGTGCGTACGCGTCTGGTTCAACACTACTGTTCGCCCAGTAAATACAAAATGAAGTAATTCCTGACACGCTGAACTCTGCAATCAAAGCAATAGAAACTTGTATGCCGATACTGCGTCTCGCTCAATTTGGGGATCATGCAGCCTAAAATAAGTGGCTCGTTTTTCGCAGCTATCGGAACCACAGTGAAGAGCAGTTTAAATGTCCCTGTCACGCTGGCCAGATAGAACTGCCCTCGCCATCTCATTCATTTTAGTCTTCCAGATTAACTGCAAATTTCACTCAAGCCTTCATTTTGTCCATTCTCAATCTTGCAAATGAAAGTCTTTGGGAGCGTGGCCCTCTTGTTGGCTCTTGCAGCTCGAGTTACTGCCAGAGCAAACCTTTTGAAGAGGGATAACACTCTCACTGTCACAAATTACGTGACGCCATCGGAGCTCAAGAACTTTGCTACAATGAATAGCGTTCAACTGCCCCAAGGAATTCAAGTTGTGATTGTATACGAAGATCCAGGAGAGTGTGTGCCAACATCAGCTGATACGCTTCTCTCAACGACAGGCTCATTTGTCTCATCAACAGGGGCTTTTCACTCGTCCACAGAGAAGTTTGTTTCGTCCACTGAAACTCTCTCAACCACCGCTGAAACTTATACCTCAACTTCAGGTGCGTCTTCATCCGCTGTCGTATCTGGTAAGCACCAAGGCAATTCAAAGTCAACATCTTATACCACTACTCAGACGACAGTCTTCACAGTGACAACTACCTACACTACCGAGGTTCTTTCAGTCTCATGCGCCAAAACATGTGTTTTGGTTACTAATACTCTTGTTGTTCCAACAACTTATGTCAAAACTGAGGTCAGCACATACACCACAACAGTTGCGTGCGAAACATCTTCGGAGACACTGACGTCTTCTTTGAATGGGGAAGCGCAACAAAGTGGTTCGGGAACCCTAAGTGAAACTGGTCTAGAGCTGAGCCCTTCTACAGTTGAATCGGGGTACACCATATCCAAGTCGGCGGGCTCCACGAGCGAGCTCGGTCTAGGAAGCTCAGACCTGACTTATTCGTCTCAACCACTCGAACAGCATTCCTCACTTGTTGGAGGAGATGATATTTCGTCCTCAACAGGATACGAGACGGCTAAGTCAGTTAGTTCGAGCGGTCCTGGATCGGTTTCCAACGTGTCAGAGAAAGTGTATTCCTCTTCTGGATCTGGCATTATCTCGGCGCACGGTGAAACCTCTTCCACCGACTCCGGATCCGTTGAAGTCTCGCAAACAGTGCCAGGTCCAGCAGCTTCTGAGTCGGGAAATGCGCCTCTGTCCTCACTGTCTAGTCTCACCAGTACACTTGAACTGACTGCTACCACGGTACACGCCTTCTCCGTCTCATCACTGAGTCTGGTTTCGTTTGCTACTGGGTCTACCTCATCCGAAGTTGAGTCCAGCGGGTATTCTTCTTCATTCGAGTCCTACGAGATTCCGACTTCGAACGAGTCTTCTGGTGTATCCAATAGTGCTACTGTCGTTAGCCCGCGAACTTCATCTTCCAGCGGGAATGTGGATGAAAGTCTGTCAACTTTCACTTCTTCATCGTCTGCCACATCAGATGGCCAAATCGTTTCTTCATCGCCTAATTCCGCTTCTTCAAGCGCTGAATACAGTTCCTCTAGCATAGATGTTGATGAAGCATCGAGTACACAATCGAGTTCATACTCATCCTCCGACCTTTCATCGAGCGAGGTACCTTCATCTGCGGCAACAGCGGCTAATTCGGCGTCGAGCATTTCTGACACTTCCTCGCAAAGTACCTCGTACGTACTGTCATCGCTGGAAGAGGGTTCCTCGACATCGACTTATAGCACAATAATCAATCCTTCAGAACCTAGTGCTGCTTCGCTCATTTCCAACATCTACATTGTTGACAAGAGCACCGGTACGACGATTTCTGACGTTGACGACACATTCACAATATTTGTCACGATAAGCAGCGCAAACCCGATTCCATACTATACTGTTAGCCAGTTTACAATTCCCGAATTTCTCTACGACTATCCGGAGAGCATCACTGTGTTAATGAACGATATGGCATTTGCAACCGTTACAGTTGACCCAGAAACAAACCTATTTACAATAACTTTCGATGGATTTTGGGCTACTATCCAGTATGACATCGACACGGTATTTAGCTTCGATGTCAAATTGAGATACACACTTGCTCTTGCTAAACGTGAGGACGTTTCCGTGGTGATTCTGTACCCAATGGTACTTCCGGTTGTGTTCACTGGGCCCGATTCTGAATACACCACATATCTCACCTTCAGCGGTGACCAATCTTCCAGCTCCTACGGCGTGAGTTCGTCATCTCAATCGCTTTCAGAAGCGCATTCTATATCTGTTGTGAGTTCTGAGCTGGTGAGTTCATCAATAAGTGCAATTGTCTCTTCCTCGGGTTCCAGCTTCGAGCTGGAAAATTCATCTGAGAGTTTGCCGCTTTCTTCATTATCTTCCTCGGGTTCCAGCTTTGTGCTGGTAGACTCAACATCTGCCAGTGCCACTTCGTCCGAAGGGTCAAGCTCAGACTTGATCAGCTCAGCAACGTCTAACGGACCCTCGTCTTCAGTTCAAAGTTCCGATACATTATTTTCGTCATTATCTCAGACAACTTCTGAGACTTTCTCCTCCGAAGATATCACAGGAATTTCTGCTTCATCCTCTGGCGGATCCTCTCTCAACGTCATCGGTAGACAGCTCATCTCCAATTGAGTCTTCATATTCTTCGGACGTCAGCTCAGAAGGCATCAGCTCATCGTATGACTCCTCATATGCCTCAATCTTTAGCTCAGAGAAAGCTCTGCCCTCGATTTCCCCCTCAACTACCGATCTGTATACTTTGTCAGCCTCTTCGTCTGGGTCGGCCAGCTTCCTGTCAAATGAATACTCGAGTTCCGTCTCTAGTATTCTTGCGTCGGCGTCGCTGTTCCTTTCGTCCACTTTGAGTTCTGCTCAGCTAAGCTCTTTTCAATCGAGTGTTTCCCTGGCCTCTAGTTCCATTGCCGAATCATCAATTGTGTCTTCATGGAGTATTGAATCTCAAGCCTCATCTAGCGAAGCCTCTTCAAAGATTAGTTCGTCCTGGTCCGCAGCTCTGTCTGCTACCAAGGTCAGTTCTATTCAGGCTGATTCGTCTGCATCCGGAACTGTGTCTGCGCCAACATCTAGTTCTGAAGCCTTTAGCTCATCCGCATCCGAATCCGTGTCTCTCGAAGTGGCTAGTATCGAGCCATCTAGCTCTTCTTCATTCGAGTCGATTCCTTCCGCGCTTTCCAGTACTGGGTCAATTAGTTTGGCCTCGACTTTATCCTTGTCGTCGGTGAAATCCAGTTCTGAGCCTTCGAGCTCATTCTCATCCGAGTTGCTGTCCTTGAAGAGCTCGGAGGAACCACCTGTCAGCTCTTTCTCGTCTGGAGTGTCTTCTGAGCTAACATACCCCTCGTCGTCACTCTCGAGCTTGCTGATCAGCTCAGCATCTGCGACATCGTCTCCATCTGTATCGAACTCCGAAATTGGGAGCTCTTCGATTTCGCAGGATTTGCTGTCTTCGAGTTTGTTCTCTGAAGGAGAGAGTCTGTCATTGTCTCAGGCCTCATCTGAATCATCTTCTTTCTCAGCACTGGAGGGCTTGTCATTGTCTCAAACTAGTTTGCCATCGAGTGCGAGCTCTGATATCGTACCATCACTGTCATTCAGCCTCTCCTCTCATGTCAGTAATGAAGCAAGCTCTTCATCGTCAGAGTTACTGTCTGCGACGGAATCATCTAACCAACCGTCTTCACTGACTTTGCAGATATCACTGGTTGCCGATGAGTCCTCAGCTTCAAGTTCTGTGAGCTTGGATTCTGACCTCGGAAGTTCATCTCCACTTGTCACTGCCTCGAGCGTCCTTCTGCTGGCGAGCTCAGCAATCAATCCTCTGGAAGAGGTGTCGCTGTCTGAACATTCATCATCGATTTCGATTCCGTTCTATGCATCGACATCCGCTTTTGTTTCTGCTCGGGAATCTTCTTCACTGGTTAGCTCTTTGACTGCTACTCTGCAATTATCCAGCAGTGAGCTGAGCGAATCCGTATCTACGCTCTTGGAAAGTTCTCCGATCGGCGTATCCTCTACGACTACATCTTTCAGTTCTGCTGCCTTCTCAAGTTACACATCGAGACTGTTGCAGAGCTCATCCAGTGAGTCTCCATCCGTTGACTCAACTGCATTGCCAATTAGTCTGACGTCTATCGAAAGTATTTCACTGCCGTCCCAGATTTTATCAAGCTCAGCCAGCCCAAGTTCCATAAGTGCTATAAATTTGAGCTCGCTGTCCCCTCAGTCATCCCTTGTCGACACACTGAGCTCATTCCTCGCTAGTTCTGAGACTGCGACCTCTCCCGACTATTCAAGTTTGTTATCGTCTTCGGACCAAAGCTCCTCAGTGTTAAGCTCATCCGCTGCGGCTTCGTCGAGTGCATCTTCATCATTCGATACACCTTTTACTGCATCTGCTGTTACATTGACTACTCTGCCAACATGCAACAGCGTTGCCAACCTTTTTGAGCCTATATCATCAGAAAATCCGTCGGAGTACTATCCGTCGGGAGTCCTTCCTTATGACGTGATGTTTAGTAATGGCGGCCAGCCGATAGAAACGAACAAGTTTTACACATCGCTTTTAATGGATCTTGGGTCGCCAATATGGACTCAGCCTTACGGAATGTACTTGGTCCAGGCGGGCCAACAGAAGAGAAATGTTTTGAGCAAGCGATTTGACAGCCATTTGACAGGCTTGGTATTTTTCCATACCAACACTGCCAATCGGGAATATGGATCCTCTAACGCAAATGATGGAGTCGACTCATATTCCAACCCAAGTGATGGAGAAATCTTATTTGGTGCGAGCGAGATCACGACCTCTACTGGAAATTACATTGATTACAGTGACATGAAGGACATGTCCATGACGATTAAAGTCGCAATTTCGGCAACGGATGCGAGTTACATTGAATACCCCTTAGTCCAAGGTATGGGATTTGTGACTGCAATCTACCACGGTGACTTCTCGCCGCAGATCACTTTTCAAGATGGACTGTCCACACTAGTTGACGAGACCCTTTCCAACTCCACTTCCTTATTCCAGTACCGGGTGACTTTATCCACAGGTGTTGAGTGGATGTTGTTTGTCACTTTACCCAAGGCTTCTTCGACTTTCAGTCTCACCATGGATTCCAATGGTGTCATTCTCGCGTCAGAGAGTGTGGACGGCCTCATTTTACAAGCAGCAGTTGCGCCCTCTGATAGCTTCTACGACAACACTTACGTAAAAGCCGCTGGACAGTATGTCACCTCCGCAAGCGTTGAGGGTTCCGTCGACTGCGAATCTGCTTCATACCTGTTCTCCTTCACTTCGCAAGGCGAATCTACGGCTGGTTATCCTCTCATCTTCGCTTTACCCCATCATTTGGACTCAATGACTGCAGACTTAATCGCAACCGGAATTGAATTAGAGTCCACTGTCAAAGGTACCATGACCTCTTACCTCACCAACCTGTTGACTTTTACTGAAACACTCAGTACCGAAGTTCAATTTTACCCTCACGTCAGCGGTATGGGCAACACCATATGGTACACCAAGGAGCAGATTCAAACAATCTATGAAGCAGCTCTTGACGAAATTGATGGTGTAGATGTCTCTTCTGACATTCTCCTGGCTGAAAACAATTATTACATGGCAAAGTTGGCAGATAAATATGCGTACATGTTGTTGGTGGTTCATGACATAGTGAAGTACGACGAAGCGTCCCTGTACTTGTTGAAGGAGTTAAAGCTGTTCTTCACAGCCTTGGCTGGGAACAATATCGTTTACCCATTGATGTACGATACACTTTACGGCGGCGTGACATCTACTGCTAATAATGGTGGCGATACATCTCTTGATTTTGGAGCGGGATACTACAATGACCATCACTTCCACTACGGCTATATAATCCATGCTGCTGCGATAGTTGGATACGTTGATCAGCTTGAGGGCGGTACATGGGCCGAATCGAATAAGGGACTCATCAATGCTTTGATCAGAGATGTCGCTAATCCATCTTCAGATGACCCTTACTTCCCAATTTCCAGACTGTTTGATTGGTTCCAGGGTCACTCGTGGGCTGCTGGTTTGTTTACCAACGAGAACGGCAAAAACGAAGAGTCCAGTTCCGAAGATGTCAACTTTTCGTACGCCATGAAACTTTGGGGCAAGGTCATCGGCGATAAGGCAATGGAGTCGCGTGGTGATCTCATGTTGCAAATCCAAAAGCATTCCATGAATTCATACTTCCTATACTCCGACGACAACACAATAGAGCCACTGTCTATTGTTGCCAACAAAGTTTCGGGAGTGTTGTACGAGAATAAGATTTGGTACAACACATTTTTTGGATCGAGTACGGAGTACATTCATGGCATCCACATGATGCCAATCACACCCGCATCGACTATCGTGAGAGGTACTTCGTTTGTCCGCGAGGAATGGAACAAGATCATAACATATATCGTCAGCTCGGTGAACTCGGGTTGGACAGGTGTCTTGCGCTTGAACCAGGCACTTTTTGACGGTCCAAATTCTTACACTTTCTTCTCGTCAAGTTCGTTTTCGTCTTCCTATTTGGATGATGGCCAAAGCAGAACGTGGAGTTTGGCATTTTCGGCACCAGTTGCCAATGCTTTGCCCGGTGTGCCTATTTTTGTGGGCGCTGCTTCCACAGCCAGGGTCAGCTTTATCGTGGCTATAGTCTCTGCGCTAGCATTTTTCGCTTGAGCATAGTCCACAGACATTCCTTTCCAATTTAGATTTATCAAATATATACCCACTAGTACCTCTTTTGATTCCGCTACATTAAAATCGTGCGATGTGCGAGTGATCTATGGGTGCAAAATCCTGCATGAACACTGACCCGGCATGATAATACTCGGCAAAGGAAGAGAAGAAAAAATGGTTCATAAAAGGCCAACGAAGAAAGCCAGAAGTGTAACGTCTCATCCATTATTCAGCTGAATTTGTTCGTGTCCGGGTTTCTTCTACCAGCGCAACTGAAACATGGGCACGGAATATTGAGTCTACAAATTGATTGATTTTACGGAAATCAGCCTTCGCTGCTTATTTATATCCAGCGCTGAAGACTGTCCTCCTTCAGATCTTACTTTGCACGGTTTAATCTATCCAAGTACTAAACGAACCTCAAGATGCTTGGAATGTATTGTCTTTCTGCAATATGACTTGGTCGCGGTAACGGAGTCTTCACAAATTTTCCATATGCACCAGAGCAACTTAGCCGTATTCATGTCATGTGCAATTAAAAGTATATGGACAT
Organism: Helenozyma rhizophorensis; assembly: GCA_030573355.1. NCBI lineage: Eukaryota > Fungi > Ascomycota > Pichiomycetes > Serinales > Metschnikowiaceae > Helenozyma > Helenozyma rhizophorensis. Next base: position 50,047 of record JAJMDD010000041.1, read on the forward strand.
CACCAACTTCTCGTCGTCACGGGTGCTCTGGTAGTGGTAACAATCTCTCGTCATTGAGAGACGTCATAATTAAGCGTCATGTATCCGTTCAGAAATAGATGCTTTTCATGATCATGGGAATATTCCGGAATTATCTTCATCCGAATGGGCGAACTGCGTTCGAACCTCCTCCTGCAAATAACTGGTGGGGCAACATCCATGCATACAGTAGCCTTTGCGCCGAGTGGTGTTGGTAGCCTCCATTACTAGTCGAAACCAGGGGCAAATTTCTCAAATACAGTGCAATGCAATCGTAAATTGTCTTCTAAAAAAGAGCGGCTATTCGATGAATCAGAGCTGATTTGCTATTTTCGGTCGTCGGTCATGCTCGCACTAAGGAGTGAAATGAATGACGGGGACGCGAAAGCGATTGCATTTTACTGGGTATTGAGAAGCCAGCAAAATGAAAAAGAAAAATTAGCGATGCACAGTTTATGAAACCTCACTCACCTACTTCGCTAAGGGATCAAAATGCGGCTACACGCCCAGTAATGCATGTTTGAATTCGGCCATATAAACGTTCAATCCCGTATCAAGTCCAGAATAAGTAAAGAAAAAAGGTACACTTTCATTTAACCTTTTCAGCGTTTGAAGATTGATCTGTTATCCAAATCTGGATAGGGAATCTGCTCCGATTCAGGGTCAACTAGCGGGTCAACTAGAGGGTCAATATTTTGCAGTTGGTATCTACCTCTCCAACTTAAATCTTCTCCTTCAAAGTTATTGGTCAAGAGAGGAACAAATTGGAACATTTACCAATGCTAGGGCTTGAGATTAGTCAGTCACGGAGCAGGAATAATCCTTGTGCGGCCAATTAGGATTGTACCAAACTGAAAGTGCAAGCATTGCATTCAATTGATTACGGCTAATACGAGATATCCGCTAGTGGATGCATTCAGGCTGTTTAATGATCAGCTGCTCCGTAATATCGTTCATTATTTAGTCATCATATCCACCTATCACTCCTTCTTATCTTCCTAATGCATTCATAAATACGTTAGAAATTACGCTTGCGGCAGATGTTGGACAAATCCTTTTATCTTATTGATCATATGGATGTTTTTCATTAATGCGGGAGATGTCCGATGATAAACATCAGTACTGAGCTTTGGTTCAATGTTCTTTCTTGGGTTGTTTCATACATACGATGATATGGAGGCTAAAGACGATCGTTCCAAGTCTGCGGTCTTATCACTCCAGTAATTGAGTCTATAGACCATTAATGAATCGAGCATTCGTTGGAACACGTCCTTCGGTCATTTTTTGGAGGGGATTTCAAGAGCGCCGTTAGCCGGAGCGCTCGAAAGTGGATGCATGGGTCAATTGCCCACCCCACCACAAATAGGCCGGTGCGGACTGAACAAAAATGCTGTTCCACCTCAAGAGTTCAACAAATTGTAATCTTTGAGAGGTTTACTCGAGTTCTTTCTCTCTCCTGCCAAAGATTACATCAACATGATTTTCGCAGCTCACAATCTGGATGAACGCCAAAGAGAGGTTCTTCTCGAATGAAGCTATCGTCTTCATGATTTAAACTCATTGAAATCATTTCTGTGAATTCCGGATACGGTCAAAAGGTACGCTCAATAGAACGTAATTTGATATACGCATCCCGATTGTCTGGATTACACTTGCAACTCAATTACTTTGACGTAAATACACTGAAGTCAAACAAGAATTTGAAAGAGGGCGATGAAATCGTACCCATTAGTGAAATTAACTCGGTTGGCAGCAGCTCGGTACAATGGATCAAAGTTGTTTTGCTTGTGGCATCAACTTCATGCATGTAGATGCTCAAACTTTAGATCGCATCTTTGAGGCACAAACACATCATGTTTGTCAACTTCAATTCCACCTTCTCTGAGCTATCATGCTTGGATCAAATGGCATTCTATGGACCTCACTTACTTTACCTGGCAACGCTGTCCCTTCCAATTCCTCACGACGCTGTGTGTTACTTTCTCATGATAGCTCTGGCCACGTTTATTGTGATAATTGGGTCGTACGGAACAGTAACGCAACCCAAAACGGCAAAAGATCCTATACTAGGGAAGAATAGCGACCTTTGGGACCCTACTGATAGGGACAATTGTCCGTTGTACATTTCGCTGCCTCTGTCTGCCTTGAATTTGAACATTGACTTCATAGACATGAAAACTGCGTTGGCTTTGCCGATGGTTGCAGCTACAGCGTTGTTTGCTTTCAATTATTTGATAAAGAAGCTAGAAATCACATACTTGAAGGCGTTTAATTACTTGGTGGTCTTTGCGCTGGTCGTGACGTCGTGGACGTCTCTTGAACATCTTCTTTCAGTCACCTTGAGAAATGTAGGACACTGGCTCGGGCTCAAAAACAACCTGGCATATTTTTTCAAGAGATATAAACTAACCCTCTCGTCGGGTGAAAAGTTGCCTGTGGGCTTGATAGAGCCCTTCGATTTGAAAGAAATGGGGATGACAAAATCTCAATTCGAAGACTTCAAAAAATTTATGAAGAAGAAAAACAACGTCAAGTTGATCAGACCCACCAAAATTAAGTCGAAAAAGCAGATGTTCTCGTTTGTGTGGGACGCAAGAAGTCTCTTTGTCTTGCCGGGGGCCATTGCGAGCCTGGCTCTTTTGTTTTGGTATAATCCAGTGCTTCGGAGTGACTATCAACTTGAAAAAACTAACTGGCTTGTTAGCAACTACATCGCTACCATGTTTGCAATCACCGGTTGCATAGCGACTAAAGTTGGAAACTTCAAAGTTAGCATCTTGATGTTGACTGGGCTCTTTCTTTACGACATCTACTTCGTCTTCAAATCTCCACTTATGGAGTTTGTTGCCATGAATCTTGATCTTTCAGTGAAACTAGTGGTTCCCATGTTACCTCTGCTGTTACACACTCTTCAAAGCATTGGCGATAAGCCAGTCCATGAACTTGGTCTCAGATTCGCTTTGTTGGGACTTGGAGACATCGTGGTGCCTGCCCTGTTCGCCTCTCTCTGCCTTCGCTTCGACTACCACACCTTCTATGCTCTGAGAAACTTGACATTTCACAAATTAAGAAGTATCGGGGTTCCCAAATACTTCACAACGGCGATTGTGGCCTACGTCGTTGCATTACTCGTTACGGTTGTCATCTCGCTGTCTAGTGGCCGCGGCCAACCGGCACTTCTATATATCGTGCCGGCTTTGCTTGTGAGTGTGCTCACTGTGGCAAAGTGGAACGGGGATATTGGTGATATGTGGAATTATTTTGAAGAGCTCGAATCATTCGACTTGCATGATGCCAGCGAAGACATTATGCATGAACAATTGGAAAGCAAGGAAGTTCCGGAATTTGAGCAACGCGTCATCGTGGGTGAAACTACGTACGAATTTGAAGACTCCCAAGACGAATCAGACGATACATACTTGATCGAGGACGACACTGACGAAGATGAGGAAGAATATGATGACGACGACTTGAACGATGAGATTGCCTACTTGCTTCGTCCTTGCGATTAAACGCGGTGAGAATGAGCCCCTTTGCAGTCATGCGCAAAACATTTTAAAAAGAAACGCAAATTTCTGACAAGCTGACCGTTACGGGACGTGAGATCTCGCCTGTGAAATACAAATGAAACAAATGCGCGATAGAGCACGCCAAAAAAGCTGACACAAGCAAAGGCAAATGCACCGGTGCAAAAGGAAATCCGCAATTTTTTTGTCCGATAAGGCAAAAAGGCGTGCTCATCGTTCGGCATGAAGAATGCGCGAAAAATGGCTCAGCGCGCCGTTTGGTGGAGAAGGAGGGGAATGGAAATACATAGAGAAGGCACACCAAGTCTACAAATTTGTAGTGCAACCGTAGAAATGTGGTGGGGAGAGAGAGAGAAATAGAAGAGAAAGACAGCGAAATAGAGAAAATCATGCGTACAGAAAAGTGTGGAAGCCTTGTCACGTACAAAATACGAGGGTCCTCGCGTTTGGTTACAATTCTTGGCTTCTGTACGGCGGTTTGTGAACATTCTGCGGCAAAAACCCGCTAGCCGAATCGAACAAATACTGGAATGGCAAGCAATCGTGGCAATCGGCGCCGCGTGCAGGCTCGGCTTGTCATCGGACCCCTATACAGTCAACAAAAATTCCAAACTGTGGGGCGGCGGACACCTTATCGGAAACATATATGAATAAGGTATCCGCAAATTTCTTCAAATCACTTCTACCTCGCCATGTATAAATCAAGTAAGCGGATTCGCCTAGAGAAGGAGATTTTCTCAAAGTCCATCAAAGACATCGAGCAAATGTTTAATTTTTCAAATGACGAAGACTTCAAGCGAAAGATACCCTCTCAGTCCAACTCCTATTCCAACTCCAACTCCAACACCTCAAAATTAGGTCCTAACCCTGAATTCAGCAGGCTGGATCTCCCCGCTGGTACGTGGTTTCAGTCAACATCTTTGAATTACGACTGTGTCAACATGGCTCTATTTCTTTCCGATACCCAGAGCGAGCCGGAAGCCGAGCCCATCAAGCCTCCTACACTTCCATCTTCTACACTTATACCTGGAAGACTTCCAGCCATCCAGGCTGAGGCCCCAAGAAGTGTTTTGTGGGATCTCAACGACGACGAAGAAGTGGAGGACTACAAGTTTGAGCTGGACTTAAAGCTGTACTTACCTCGCATCAACTTGGAGAAGGACTTGAAGATGATCGATCAGATGTTCTTCGCGCCTTTGCACCTCCGCTGAGCGGGCTGTTATCTTGCATTCGAATACATAATTCACGCTATGGCGTTCTGATCACCAAACCGATAACAATCGTAGAGGCTGAATTGTGGCTGCGGCACTTTCTAAATTTGGAATTTGACGTCACGTGATGCGCATGTTCCGGAAAGTGCAGCCGACGAGATAACGCTCCATGGACGGCGAATTCAACAGAATGTTGATATCGTATCAGACAGGTGCATTCTCTTTCTTATCTTTGGTTAGTGCAGTCTAGGCTTTTCGGTTATGTACAGTTATGTGTTGAGAAGGAGGTCCCAACTCCGGTTAAGCTCTGAGAGGAGGAGCCAATGTTGGGAACCCGCCGCACGAAAGCTTGATTTTTGCGCGCTCGCAGTGCTCACACTCCAATGCGGAGAAAGTCCGGGCACGTACTTGCAGAATTTGCTCAATGCAGTAAGAATGCTACTATAAAGGTGTATCTCTAGTTGTGCTCTCCCTCATTTGATAACAATCTGATCTTATCGGATATGAATGGTCAAGATTTTTTTTGATTGGCTATTTCACCATTGAGTAATCGATTATGGCTCGTTGCTTTTGTACTCAGCCTTCGTTTCTTATCTCGTTTGTTCTACGTATCGTTCCTCTCAGCCGGATCATTCCACGGAGCCAGAAACTTTCCTGTTGAACAAATCGGGCCTTGAACGAAATCTCTCTCAGTTGTATTCTGCCGTCTTCCTTGGTTCCATTCAATCCAGTTTCTGCGGCTTGGCAAGTGGACCGTTGAAAAATTTTCGAGAACGTCGAGAGTACATTGACATACATTACTGTTGAGCAAAGTGCCGATGTTTGAACGGCTGACTCATTTTTTGCTACTCTTCTGCTACCGTCATTGCTTCTTCATCTCAGTAGTAGGACAGGTCTCACTGTTGATCGGGCAACGTCGTTAAAGTGTACGGGTTTTTTCGACAACCTTTTTTTTCTAGTCACAATCACCTTGACGTCGTCGAAGAATGGTATTAGCTGATCTAGGGTCGAGGTTACGAAATGCTCTCGGTTCGGTGGAGTCCGGATCAGAGGCTGAAATCCAGTCCATGATCAAAGACATCTGCACCGCCTTACTAGAGACCGATGTTAATGTGAAATTGGTCGCCAAGTTGAGGGATAATATCAGGACCAAGATTGCAACAGAAATAAAGAGTGACACTGAATCATCCGCAAACAAAAGAAAGAAATTGCAAAAGATTGTCTTCGACGAGTTGTGCGGTCTCGTCGATTCTCATGAGGAACCACCAAAGCCAAAGAAATTGAATCAGGCAAGTAAAGGCGGGAGTAAGACCGGGAAGAAAACCAAAAAGGTTGCGCTTGAATCTCATGTCATCATGTTTGTCGGCTTGCAGGGTGCTGGTAAAACCACATCATGTACCAAATTGGCAGTCTATTACAAGAAGAGAGGTTTCAAGGTTGGTTTGGTCTGCGCCGATACTTTCAGAGCTGGTGCGTTTGATCAATTGAAGCAAAATGCTATCAAATCTTCCATTCCATTTTACGGTTCCTACTTGGAAACCGACCCCGTCAAAGTTGCATATGAAGGTGTGAAGAAGTTCAAAGAGGACAAGTTCGACATCATCATAGTAGACACGTCAGGTCGCCACAAACAAGAACAATCGCTTTTCAATGAGATGGTGCAAATTTCTGAGGCAGTGCAGCCCACCCAAACCATCATGGTCATGGACGCCTCCATCGGTCAAGCTGCTGAGGGCCAGGCAAAAGCCTTCAAAGAGAGTTCCAATTTCGGATCTATAATCTTGACAAAATTGGACGGTCATGCAAAAGGTGGCGGTGCAATCTCTGCCGTTGCTACTACCAAAACTCCGATTGTGTTCATCGGAACTGGTGAACACGTAGGGGACTTTGAGGTTTTCAAGCCTTCTACATTTATCTCCAAATTATTGGGAATTGGTGATATCCAGTCCTTGATAGAACATGTCCAGCTGTTGAATCTTCAGGATGACGAGAATCACAAAAAAACCATTGAGAACTTCAAGGAGGGTAAGTTCACTTTGCGGGACTTCCAAACGCAAATGAACAATTTTCTAAAAATGGGCCCGCTCACCAACATTGCTTCGATGATACCCGGAATGTCGAATATCATGAACCAAGTGGGCGAGGAGGAAACGAGCAAAAAGATCAAGAATATGATTTACATCATGGACTCAATGACGAGTGCCGAGTTGGACAGTGACGGACGAATCTTCACGAACCAACCCGAAAGAATCCTTCGAGTTGCGAGAGGTGCTGGCTGCTCGGCTGTTGAAGTTGAGATGGTCTTGCAACAGCAGAGAATGATGTCCTCGATGGCTGGGGCTGCAAAGAACATGAACGCGGGCGGAGCTCAGGCTCCCGGCGGAAACAACATGCAGAGGATGATGCAGCAGGCTCAATCAAACCCCAACTTTATGCAACAGGCCATGAGCATGTTTGGTGGTGCTGGTGGTGCTGGTGGAGCGGGAGGCATGCCCAACATGCAGTCGATGATGAACAATCCCCAGATGATGCAGCAGGCGCAGCAAATGATGAGACAAAACCCCAATTTGATGCAGCAAGCTCAGCAGATGATGCAGAACCCTGGAATGATGCAAAAGATGATGCTGCAGTTCGGTGGGATGGGAGGCATGTAAGTAGCTAATTACGACACGAGAGTATTCATCAGCTTCGTAGGACAATACTTTCAACTGAGAACTACTGAACCAGACTTTTGATATCCATTTACTGTTTCGCTAAGTGTCCAGCAGCACGAGGAAGGATCTTATTCGCAGGACAAAGGCTACTTCAGTGACCACAAACAGTTCGCAGCGAGTCCGGAACTTTAATAATACCCGGTGCCCGCGATAATCCTACCTACATTTCCCCCAGGTGACCAGAAAATCGGACCACTGTTGAGATTGTAAGCCTGTGCGTTGTTCTCTTGTTCTCCTGTAAGGGCTCTTGTGAACGGCATCGAACAAATTCAATGGCATGTCTCCTGTACGCAAGATTCAGCTTCCAGGGCGACCCGGTTAGTAGAAGATTAGTGTTCCGCTCACATCTGCGCGACGTTTTTTACCCGGAATGCTCTGCAGTGTCTCACAAGTTATTATGCGCCACAACAGTTCGTCAAAGGTAGAGTACCGTCTTCGATCACAGATTGTTTTACCTGGCGCCAGCCATGAGCTGGCTTGTCGTAAATTCAATTGAAAATTAATGTAATGACTGTATCATGGATTATTTAAAATTCCCAGAAGTGTTGTATGTAGGTCGAGATCCCCACAGTGATACTCAGTTACCCAGCCAGTACAACACAAACCGATACTTTATCGCGCCACTTGCAGACCATCTTCCTTTGAAGCAACCCATAAAACATTATGCTGAATGAGCATCGTCCGTTGGACTTGAACAAAGTGCATGAATTTGTTATCGAGAAGGGCAAAGCGTATCTTGAAGGCATCAACCGAGGAGATGTTGACTGGTTTCTCAGAGGCACGGAAGGAAACCTCTCTTGCGATACAGTGCCTGAAACTCCCACTAAGAAGGGAGATGATGAAACGAAGCCTCCGTCTCGAAAGAATCTGAACGGCTCCCTTCACACGCCGGCCTCTCCGCATTTGACAGTACTGAACACCAACGATAAGTGTGTCTCCAAGACCAAGCCTGCAATCACGACAATTCTGGAGGAAGAAGCTCGTTCTAGCCCCGTGCAAGAATTTACCCAGAGTTTCAGCCAACAAAGGAGAAGATCGAGTGTCTCTAGTATCGCAAGCATGAATAGTGTTGCCAGTAATACGAGCAACGGCAGCAGCGGTGGATTCTTCTCGAAATTGAAAAATAAGTTACACCGCACAGAATCTGGATCATCGGCATACCTTTCCCCATCCACATCGAACACTATTCCAAATGGGAACTCGTCTACCCTCACTGAAAAGCCTTTGTTCAAAAACAACTATGCGATACGGCCGAGCAATGACTTCACTACCCCTGAACCTTCTGCGTTGTTGTACTCATCAAATCGGAATACTCGCAGTGACGGGCCAGGTCCCTCGACGTTGGAAGAGTCGTCTAACGATGATGATCCCAGATTGGCTGAATACGTTCGCTTCTACAAAAGTAAAGACAAGCCCTCAGGTAGGCGCAGCTCTTTGAAATTGGAAACGAATGCTGATAAACCCTCCTGTCCAGTCCCTTGCTCCAAGCCAGTGGAAACTGCTGCCCCTTCGAGGATACATTCATTTTTTCGCAAAAAGAGCATCAGCGGAACTGATGGTGCTAGTCAATCAGATCGAGCAAGTTCGCTGGTAGATATTTCAAGAACCCTGACATCAAGTGCATCTACAGAGACGATTCTTCCGGAGTTTAAGGATCTCAAACCTTTGAAGCGTGTGTCGTTCCATTCCCTGACATTTCTTATAGATCCTCCACAACAGATTCCCTCCAGGACGCCAAGGAAAGGAAATGTTGATATTTTGCCCGGAGGTGTGGTGAGAGTCAATCCTCTTACAGAAGCTGACAAGCTTGCGATAGAAAAGTCTTTACGTGGACAGGGTGGCGGAATTATTGTTGGGGGCACGGGAGCACTCGGATTGATCGAGAAAACTGAAACTGAGGTTGAGTATGATCACATTGAGGCCAATCCAAGTTCAGGAGGTACAGATCGGGATGGAGAGAATGACACACAAATCGACATGCATGCGAAGTCATTGGGAATTGACAAGCCTATGTTCCATCGAGTTTCCCGTCCAGGAGGTTACTCCGTCCCAGTCAAGAAGATGGCTCTCGATGTTATGTACACGAGATGCTGTCACTTGCGTGAAATTCTTCCTATCCCAGCTATTGCTAAGCAAATTCCTGAGGGGTCCATGGCGCCTCTCCCAATATTGCAACTCAGAAACCCATCACCGACAATGATTGAGATTCAAACTTTCGCTGACTTCATAAGAATCGCTCCAATAATCTGCATCTCTTTAGATGGTGTGAGCATGTCCTACGAACAGTTCAAGATATTATTGAGCGCGATGTGTGCCAAGAAGAATCTTGAGAAATTGAGCTTAAGAAATACTCCAATCGATGCGGAGGGCTGGTCTCTCCTCTGCTGGTTCTTGTCAAGAAATAAAGCTCTTAATAGGTTGGACGTGACCCAATGTCCCCCGCTCTCTGTTGATATCTTGAAGAAAAAGAAAAAGAGGTCTGAAAAACGCAGTGAGGATGAAAACTTGGTGCGTATGACTTGCAACAACGAGAATAGGTCTGACATGGACTGGTCCTTGTTCACTGCAGCTCTCATAGCGAGAGGTGGAATAGAAGAAGTGATCTTGACAGGTTGTTGTATCACTGATCTTCTTGTCTTTGAAAAGCTTATCAAACACGCGCTTTGCCTTCGCACATATAAACTCAGCTTGGCCTATAACCAACTTTCCCCTCAGCAGCTTCGCATCATCATGACTGAATGGGTTTTGACATCGAAAAGCCGCGGCTTAGATCTTGGGTACAACGATTTTCTGTCTACGGCATACATGAACGTCTTGTGTGAATTGCACAAAAGTGAGGAGTCTCGCAAAGCAATCTCTGCTTCCAAATTAGGGTTCTTGAGTCTCAATGCGACTAACTTGAGGTTCAGCGAGACCTTCAAGGAAATCTACGAGAATGTGCTAGCTTCGTTGCCCAATTTAAAGTATTTGGACATGTCGAACAATCCAAAACTCTTCGGCAATTTTGGCGCGGCGACTTCTTCGGACACAGCAGCAGACTCCTCTATTGAGATTGATCATCTGCTACTGGACATTTCTGAAGTAGACATAAGTGCAAAGACCACTTACAGCGCTGAAACGATCTATACTTACTTTTGTTCCAAACTACCGCTATTCAAGAACCTTATACGATTGCAATTGGAGCATAACAACTTGTCGTCTAACGCTTTAATCGCACTTTTCGAGATTCTTCCATTCTGCAAGACCTTAGCATACCTTTCGATAATTGGCAATTCGCTTGACATTTATGCCGCAACTTATTTGGTTGAAGGGTTGAAAAACTCTTCATCATTAATAACAGTCGAGGGAGATTATCTTCAGCTACCCGAGTTGCTCAAAGAGCAAATAGGATTGTATACGATGCGGAACATGGAACATTTCGTGGAACTGAGCTATCTGAATGGCCAAAGTGTCGAGAAACCAGCTGGAGAGCCTTCGCTTACTGATAGGCTCAATATCATTTTGCTGAAGAAAGCAGAGTCAAAATTAGATTTGACATCTGCGGAGGTGACAGACTTCATTCCAAAAGTGACGGAATATCGGCAAAAGATGCGGTCTACGATCTCAGATCTATTCCATTTGCAATACAAGAATCAGTTGAACATGGAGGGAAAGGAAGCTTTACTAAGACTTCTTTTTGTCGACGCTTCCTTGGAGCGTGGTTTGAAATTGATCGACCCTTCATTGGTGCAAAGTGTTGAGGGTGGGAACTCTTGCGATCTTCTCAACCTCCGCATAGCTGAAGACGAAACAAAAGAATTGAAGGCATCTGCACAGTCTAAAGCACAAGACTCTAATTCGAGTCATCTGACCTTCCTTTCTCCGTTAGACTCAAAAGCATTGCCCATTTCCCGTACGCAATCACTTACTAGCTTGAACAATTTGAACAAAGAGGAGGGATCTGCCTTGAAACTACTGCTGTTGCCTTATGAAACTGATATGATAAGTCAGTTGGAACCTTATTCAGGTGATGAGATCCGACAAAAGTTACTTAATATCAACTTGTCAGATCTCGACGTCGTAATTGATTACGTTAACAAGGCAAAAGATAAGGGAATGAGCTTGAAGCAGATTTTCAACCCTCTGAACAAAAACAGTGGTAAGAGTGAGAATATCTTGGACGAAATACGGCAGACTGTTGAGAATTTGAGACGAGACATCCCTGGGGGCGATAACACTAACCCGAAGGAGCCCTCAAGTACAGATATGGATCTCTCAAGATCTAGTGAAATCCCTGCTGATGGGAGCAAGGGCGATCAAGAGTTGAGCGAGGCGTTTGACAGGATCTTAAGCAAGTTCAACAAATAGTATCATTGCGCGGAAAGCCCTCTTACCTTAGGCTACTCAAGAGTTCAATTTGAGGCATGCCAGTGTTTAATAATATGCATCGTTTATCATTGTTTATTATGCGTATCTTTTGGTCAGTACTCGTCATCAGAGTAAACCGCTTTCCCTTTTGATGGTGCACCTTCATCGTCGCTGTAGTCTCCTTCTTCCTTGTTGACATTGTCGTCAGGATTCTCTGCTTCTTCGGCTAAATCCTCACATGCATCGATCCAGTCGGAGTAGATATCAACTGGCTGGGATAATGAGTTGATGGCAGTTTGAAAGCTTTGTCCACAAATCTTGCAGTGCAACTCTCCAAGTCCGTTCCGTTTGTCCAATGTACAAATGACCGACTTTTCGTGGTTGCAGAATAAGCAGCGGAAAGTTATATCGAGCTTTTGCTTGATTTTTTTGACCGGCTTGGCCGCCGTCTTTCTTTTGCCCATAGCGCAGTTGATAAAGACTTGCAAATGCTTTGACTTAACTATGGTCGTGTAATTACCGCGCTGTGCGACTTACCCTCCACGAGTGAGCATCAGCTGTGCCTTTTTTTTCAACCGCATTTCCAATCTGTATTTTTCGAACGCCATTTTTGCGGCCTTAGTATCTGCCGGTCCAGGAATCTCCACCGAAGATTTGGGCGACGCAGTTGCGCTGGGAGTGCTAGATCTGTCTGAAGCGATGCCCACGTTCACTCTCAAGTTTGTGTTGTACTTTTTGTTGAGCTTGAGGCCGTATTCGTAGAGCTTGATATCTTTATCTTTGTTCTCATAAAGGTGGTATGCATCTTTGAACAATGAGCTAATAAGATTGGGGTGTATGTGAAGTTTGGTTGAGATTGGGTAGTGGAGAAGAAGGCTCAAGGCCTCCGAAAAGTCGCAAAGCACAAGCTCTGTCTTCAAAAGAATCAAAAGCACAATGATAGCAAACATGACCAAATCAGGTATGCACTGCAGACCAGGAGTCTTGCTCAGTTCCACTACCATAAACTTATCCCATAGTAAAGTTGGTACACTCATGTTGTTCCCTAGTTCACGGAGTAAGAGTAGACGAAAGAAGCGGATTATCCACAACTGAGACTCAAGTCTAAGCTTCGTAATCAAGTTGTAGTGAATGAGCTGGTCAACCTTCATAAGTAGCCCATTGAAGCACTCAATGGACGCCATGAGCAGCGCCTCAGACTGGTAGAATTGTCCAACAATCCCGCTGGTCGCCACAAATTTGTTGAATATGGTGAAAAGATCATGTTCTAAGTAGTTTGTATCGTAAAGTGAAAGAATGCTCAAGTCGTCCGCGGAGAAGGTGTTCGTATTTGAAATGGTAACCAGCTCCGCAACCAAATTCATATAGATGAGCCCCAATATTTCGTGGAAGCCTTGCTTATACCCTACCAGTGGGTTGCATTTACTCCACGTGTAGAGGAGTGACACAAGCAGACGCTTGGCTTTCACAGCAGCTTCGCTGCCATCGTGAAGGAGCTTCTCCCCAGGGAAGAGTCGATGCACGTCGAGTACAATCGAGTGCAAGAGATCGTCATCATCCTCACTATCTGGTAGTGATGCAGAGCTGGAAAGCGGGTCAATGGCAATATTCTTCTCACGCACGAGCTTTGTGGGCTTGCTCGAGCGGTTCTTGTTCGCTTTCTCTTGGGAAAGATATAGTTCGTCGTCGACTTCAAGCCCCCACCATGGTACTGCCATATCACTGGTATGACGAAGCTTGTAGTAGACCACGCGTGATATACGGAGCTTCTCTGCCCATGCCTGGATGTTCAAAGTCTCTGTGATAAGACACAGCTTCCAAAGAAGAAGTCTGGTGAAGTTTTTGTTCTTGGGACTATAGTCGTCGGAAAGAGCGGCATTGCGAAATGTACCAATGTTCCCTTTGTACTGTTCGATGGTAAGTAGGACCCGGGAGATGGTTTCGTTCTCCTTTCTCATACTATGGTGGGGGATTAACAAAGGCCTAATGCGCGAATACAGGAGCCCATCTTGGCGACTTGACGCACACAATATTCAAAATGGGATAAAGGACGAAACGGACTTCCAAATTCAGATTTTGTAACGAGCTCTACTGTCACTTTCGACACGCTGTGATGAGAGTCCTGGCTGAGCTGACACAAGCCTCGTTCGCGCCTCGTGCGGAGTAGTAAGTACAAGTCCGAATAGAACGTGGTGCTTCCATGCTTTTACACTCATACTTCAAATGCTACTGCGGGTTTGCGACTGTCCGTCTGTGGCAGTATATCTATACTTGGAGGACTTTTCAAGGAGCAACTTCACGGAAACTTCTGACGCTGCTGGTCCTTGCTAGTGGGTGCGGCTGACTCCACCAAGAGATATTTCCATCAGAAAGCCATCCCGCACACCGTATGTACTGTCGGAACCAAGACGTTGAGACTTGTAGTACCCCGCATCCAAATTTACCCATTTGTTGAAGTATCGAAGGCCCAACCCTGTCGATACAACACCTTTCTCCTGCAAGATGTTGGCACCAACATTTCCAATCATTCCCGTTGCATACAATCGCAACGGGGAGTTTTCATCCTTCACTCGAGGGCCGAATTTTGGGAGTTTGGTGAACAAACTTGCACCTACCTTGTAGTATTGCAAGCCACCATGCTCGTTGACACTGTGTCTGGCGAACCCTCTGAAGCTCTCGAATCCACCCAAATAGAATCGGTCGCTGAGATGCACTGGTTCCGCTCCTATGATGGAACCTCCTTCTTTGAATATATGCGCAGTAATCGTGTTGTTGAAGAACGACTTGTACATGTTCAATGTACCATTTGCTCTTAAGAATAAAGACAGGCTGTATGCCTGCTGCTCTTGATCAGAACTTATCTCATTTCTGAAGCTTGCTTCCAATCCTTCAGTAGGAAAAGTGCCCAATCTGGTCACGTTCTGGTATCTTAAGCGAGAGACGACGGACGACTTTAAAAAGTCCCCTGCAAACACCTTCAACGCATCTGGAGCACCATCTTGGACGTCATAGATAGTCCTCTTGGCAAGAGCCAATCCATGGAACATCAGGAGCCTATTGTCCGAGCTCAAATATTCGACACCAATTGAGCCAGTGGTTGCTTTCACTGAGTTTTGCTGCCATACTTGGTTATTGCTGTGCAAATTCTGCAAGTCCAACACAAACTTGAAAGCAGGGTTTCTCAAGTTCGATTCGACTCTCACGCCAGAAGCAAGATGCTCTGAAGGCTTATAAGGTCTGTAACGTACTCTGAATTCGGCAGACTCCGCATTGTGATTAAAGTTGTTATTCGCATAACCAAGCTTCAACTCCAAATTGTCCTCTGTATTGAATGCTAGAGCCACATCACCCTCACTGATTTCATTGGGTTCAACGTCGTACACCACGCGCGTCATGATAGGCTTGTCCTTGTTGAACGAAGTCTTGTCAGGAAGCCTGCGGAAGTAGTCCACATGCAATGAAGGCTGGACATCCTTGAATACCCTCGTTTTTTGCAAATTGTCATAAGCCAAGTCCACTTTCTCTAACAATTGCTGCAACGTGTAGTCGCTATTCTCCACAAGTGGGAAGAAGAGTTTGGCGAAGAAGTCCTTTGAGAAATTGTCGGCACCATTCACTTCAATCTGAGTCAAGAATATAGGTTGTGAGCTTGCATTTTCCAACGCATCCTGTTTGAGAATCTGCGTTTGCAAGTCTTTAGCCATTTTGGTTGGAGAAACTCGTATCGTGAGCCAAAAACTTGATTGGTTATTTGGTCGTGTGTGCACCAGATATCTAGCAAGGTGTACTGGAACTAGTCAAGGGACACCTTGCCAAACGTGAGCTTATCTGTATTACTTTCTCTGCTCTCTCTTCTTTGCTTTCTTTCTATTTATTCCATAATATGCTTCAAATTTGACGTGATATCATTTTCCCACGTTTGGGTGCGAAAACTTTACTCGTGTGAACAAAACCTTAAATTTACAAATATTTCGACATAGGACATTCTTACAAAAAACTAAATCGAGCATCAAAAATTGAAAACACCACCTGCTACAACTGCAATCATTTACGGATGGAGATGTCAACGAACTGAACTGAACTACATTCAGATAGCTTACAGTCTTCCGACCTGAACATTCAAATGAAGTCTTGTCACTGCGAGGTGCCTCTTGCCTATCAGGACCCGTACAACATACTCCGACAAGCCACCCCAATCAAGTGCCACGTATTTACACTGTATGTACAGCTTAGTCTAATATCTGTTGATTATATGCAATTAGTACTTTACAGTTGCGCCGTCGAAAGCCAAGTCTAAAAGCTTCCACGTGCACGATACACCATTCTTCTCAAAAATGCTGATCACGGTGTCAGCAATCTGCTCGAAGTTGTCAGTGGCCAAGCACAAGATGGTAGGGCCTGCACCCGATAAGCAGATACCGCACAACCCAGGGTTAGTCTCTGGCGTAACGTCACGCAAAACAGACTCAAGACCAGGGATCAACTGCGCACGGTAAGGCTGGTGTATCTTATCGCGCATTGCCTCGTAGATCAATTTGTGGTCGGGCTCGACCGTCAAAGCAGTGGTTAACACAGCCAATCTCTGCAAGTTGAAGACGATGTCCTCCTTCTTATATACATCGGGGAGCACAGCGCGCGAGTCATCGGTCTTCACCACAAATTGAGGGATGATGCTCACACAGCGTATCTTCCTATTCCAGTTGTACTTCATGTACTGCCCGATACCAAGGGGAGGCGGGCGCCTCTCGTAGTCAGCCTCGCTTGTAGTTGCTTCAGGCAAGATGTTTTCCAAAGGAACGCTCTTGGCTGCGGTCTGTTCTGGGGACAACTCGTTCAAGTATGAGCCCACGAATCCACCCAACATAGCTGCGGCAATGTTGTCCGGGTGTCTCTCTATTAGCAAACAATAATCAAGCATGCGCTCTTTAGTCAACTTCAACTGAGCAATTTCATTGCCCAACATGATTCCTCCAACAATAGCTGCGCCGGACGAGCCCAATCCACGCCCTAAGGGAATGTCGTTGAACACCTTGATGTGAGTACCCAAGGGGAAGTTCTCCACGCCGTTACAACGCATTAAGTAGAGTGCGGTTTGGGTAACAAGGTTCTTCTCGCTTTCCAAAGGCACGCCAGTGCTGCTGTCACCTTCATAGATGAGCTTGGCGTTGTGTTTGTCGAACGACGTGTCCACTGATGGATCGACCCAAACCTCTATCTCAAGGTATAGGTTCAAGCCGATGCCCAAAACGTCGAACCCGGGTCCAATATTGGCAGATGACGCTGGGATCTTGAGCTTGAACGAGGCCATCACAGGTAGTTACGTGTTGTGAGTCGCATGGTTTTTTTCACCAATGAGTCAAGATAAAACCCGTGCACCAAAGCGGTTTTGAGTCAGGTTATTTGCAGTTTTTGATAGAAACGATTACTTGAGCCTCGTGCAGTATGCATGTCTCCATGATCGGCATTGTTATAGTAATCGTGCATCTACGAAGTTTGAACTGCGTTCGTACGGCAAACGGTCTTTGAGCTTGGGTACATTTATTATGTTCTATTAAATAACGCATGTCTCCCTTTTTTCCCAAGCGATCTCGGCTGGCTCCATAGGCAAGGTCACCATCGACTGGTAGTCCACAGGAGGGAGGGTGGCTCCATTGTCGTACTTCCACTTAATGCAGTAGACATATGTGGCCAAAATAGTTCCCAACTGCACGTAAGCAAATTGCTCACCGATACAGCGGTGTCTGCCGCCGCCGAAAGGCAAGTATGGCGAAGCAACACCTTTCGTCACTTTGCCGAAACCGTAATCAACAGAGTCGTCCTTTTCGGACTTGTCGGCGTCCACCACGTCCCATCTGTGAGGGTTAAAGTCAGCCGCGTTGGGAAACCATTCTTCGGAAGTGTGAGCATAGCCAGGCGACACCAACACATGGTGGCCCTTAGGGACAACGTAACTCGTGTTGGGAACAACCAAGTTCTTCTTAACCTTTCTGAAAATCGAATGCAAGGGCATGTGCATGCGCAAAGTCTCCTTGATGGTGTTGTTGATGAGAGGCATCTCTTGCAAGTCGTCGTAGGACAAGTCGTGCAATTTGCCGCCCTTCTTGGCCAACACAGTGAGAACTTCGGCGTATAACTCCTCTTGGAGCTCTGGCTTATCAGCCAAGTGCAACAAAAACCATGCTGAAGTGGCAGCAGACGTGTGCTGGCCACCCATCAAAACACCAATCAACAAGTTGGCAATCTCCTGGTCTGTCATCTTGACACCGTCTTTGTACGTAGAGAAGGTCATAAGCGAGTCGATCAAGTCACGCTCGGGCACAATGTCACCGGTTCTTCTGCGTTCCTCGATCAAAGACATGTAGGTTTCGGAAATCTTCTTCTGCGCGGCATCTCTGATGCGGTAGGAAGGCAAGGGCAAGTGAGGGAAAACGAAGTTGATGGGGGTGAAGCCCTTGTCCAAGTCCGAGTACAACTTGGCGAACGAGGTGTCGAAGCGAGCTCTCATGTCGTCTCCCATCAACGACTTGGACGCAGTCAAAATGGTCATCTCGGGCTGGGTCTTCATGACATTGGCCATACCATTGTTGCGCTCCGTCATGGAAAAGTCGCTGCAGGTCTTGAAATAGTCCAACACCTCCTCCTGAATTCTTGGCACGTATCTCTTGAACGAGTCCTTGGTCAAAGCAGTCTTTGCAAACTTCTTCTGCTCCATCAAGCGGTGGTTGGGGCAGTCGTAGATGACGCCTTTGCCGAAAACGGGCGTGGTCAAATGAGCGTAAGCCTCCTCGGCAGAGACATCCGCCAACTTCGAGTTGAGGACAAACTCGTGGCCCTTGGGACCCAAGTAGACTGTCATCACCTTGCCCAACAACACGAAGGCGAAAACGTCGCCGTACTGGCGGCGACAAGACTCAAAGAATTCGTAGGGCTGCATGCCGTAGGGAACGGCCGAGCCAAACCACGGGATCCAGTGGAACACAAGGGGAACACGGTCCTTGCGGAACTTGAGCGACAACTGCCAAAGCAAGTTGTAGACAACGGGGAGAGCAATGCAGACAGCCACTTTCATGGGAAGGCTAAGCGCAGCGAATGCTGCGTAAACCGCGAGAAGGGATTCTTTGGCGGCCATGGTTCAAGCAGAAAGATGTGGAAAAGCAAGACGCACCACGAGGTTTTTATCAGTCAAGCGATGTTTATACGATGGTGCACGGGTGTTTGATAGCGGTGGAGCCATCCATCGCTCGCGTCGCACACGTGACGAGCATAATGAGAGCAAGTTGATTGGGTGTCATGCATTGATTTCGATTTTCGATCGGAGTCTCAGAATGGCATGCAAGCGGATCATCTTGTGTTTGAGGGGGCGGGAATTAAAGTCCGTGGGTGTGAAATTCCGTTTTGCAACTTTCGCGACCGCAACGGCATCATGAGATGCCAAACCTTTCGATTTCCTTGTTAAGCCGCACGTATCAGCTAGACATACACAGGGTGAGTATGCCAGAGAAGAAAAAAAACTGTAGCTGCGCATAAGAGGGGAAGCGCACATCTCTTATCTTTGGGGTGAGCTTCCTGAGCCCAACCAAGCCGAGGGGAGCGATCTAGACTTCATCTGTTCCATGCACAGCAAGCTTTCTGTAGGTGCCCCTGTGCCCCGTTAGAGGTCCTGTTCCTGTTAGAGTTCCTGTGCGTGCAGAATTTAGCCGCCCGCGCAGCCATGAGCAGTGGATGGAAACCAAATGTTTCGGAAGTTAGGTTAGGAGGGGGTTAACGCTTTTTCTTCTCGGCCCGACGAGAAGCGGACAGGTGGTAGATGATGCAGCCACATGCAATGGAAGTGGGTCGGATGTGGGTCAGATGGGTCGGTGGTTGTGCCAGAAGGAGCCACAATTGGCCCGGGTCAGGCTAGATCAAGATGCGCCCACGAAACGAAGCATAAATCTTGCGCGGTGGCTACAAAGGCTGCGTAAGCCGCAAACACAATGAGGTACGGAAGCGTATATTGTCTAACACTATTGCACCTCTCCTAACTTGTAGCAAGTATTTGTAGCATAAAGATCATGTCATGTGCGAGCAGGTACAACAACATTAGCAAGGTTGCAGCAACACGCACACCAAAAATAGTGGGCCCTGCAAAGTCGGGCCGACCGGAAGAACAGGGAGCGAGCCGAGGATTGGCCACCCCCAGTCGTGAATGCGAGGATTGGGGCCGAGAAGTAAACACCGAGACGAAAAGAACGAAAGAAAGAGAGGCAGGCGGCACTATACCCGGCGCGCCAGCAACTCTTCGTCGAGAGGGATGCCGAGCATGCGGGCACGCTCCACCAACTGCTGGTGCACCATGCGCATGCGGTCGTTTTTGCGTTCGAGAAACTTGATGTACTCCACGCTCTTGGCGAGAATGGTGCCCTTGTTGAGCTTGCGCGCCGGCTCTAGGCCCTCAAGGTCTTCGGCCAAGTCGCCGTCATGTGTAGACAACTCCTCTTCATCGTCGTCCTCGTCGTCCGAGCGGCCGCGGCTGCTCTTGCGGGCCAACACGCGTAGGGTGGGCACCGAGTTCTGCAATGCGGTGAACTTGTCGTTGATTTTGTTGCGGTAGCGCTGCTCAATGACGTTGTGGGCCAGCTTCACGCGGGCTTTCTCGCGCTTGCCCGATGCAAACGCACCAGAGTAGTGGCTGCCGCTGCGCAGCGGTGGCGATAGCGGGTAGTTGGCCAAGGGCAGGTTGGCCATCTCCTGCTCCTCCTGCTTTACGGGGTAGAGGGGCATGGGGTTGCCCAAGTTGGCCACGGGAGACACCTCGGCGTGGCCCATGTTGGGGCCCGGGTGGTGGGGGAAGTGGCCGATGGGCGCGAGCCCGTTGAGCAGCGCAACCGCAAACGAGTCCCCGTAGCTGTTGTACGACACCGGCGCATACTCGGGCTGCAGAATCGAATAGTCGAGCAAGTTGCGCGTGGGCTGGCCGTCTAGCTTGGGGTAGGCAAAGTCCAGCACGTCGATGTCTTGCGACGCGGACTTCTGGCGGTAGATATTGTTCATGTTGGGTGACTGTGAGAGAATGGCTGCCGTAGAGGCTTCCCCGAAGACGTTCAGGGGTATGTGGGTGGGTTCGCTGGGGCTGATTCAGCAGTCTCTAAGGACGCAGGGCGGCGCAGGATGGGAGGACCTCGATGTGTAGCAGGGCAGCGTCGTTGCACGGAGAGGCACAATAAAGTGGTAGTTAAGCGGAGTCTATTTTTTTCCCATGTACAGCGTCGCCGATAGACGTTACTTATAGTTGCAAGGTTGCAGGAGATGTCGCGAGCAAGCTGCACCACACGCGATGCCCACGTGAAACGCTTACGGCTTCTGCCGGAGCACAGGCCCCCTGTGCGTAGATCTACTTCCCGTGGCCTTTTTCTTTCCGCCCGGCCATTGTCTGCCTGCTGGTCTACCCCAGTCGTCTAGCCGCCGGTGCTGCGGCCCTGCACAGAGCATGCGATGTGGTGTATTCTCCCCATATCGTATGATGTTCGCACTTTTAGCCCCGAGCGTCATGGCCGCACGTAGAATGACTGCGGGTCCGCATTGGGCAAATGGCCATGCGCAGCCATCATCCCACCACAGCACCTAAGTGGGCGTCATGGGTGCCCAATTCGGGCGTGCCCCACTGGCACACAGCAGGCGTGGTGGGGAAGGGTAGAAGCGCTATGCGTCTCGCGTAACCGCGTTCTAGATCCCAGCCCGAGATTCCAGAAGCCCACCGCGCAGCGGACCTCGTCCCCGGCGCCAGGGCTGCGGGTTTCTTTGTAGTGCGTGGTGGGAACACTTCCCAATGCGGCAGGTGTGTTGCGGTACCGGCCGTGTCACGGGTGATGGGCCACCCATTGTTCGTTGTCGGCCCCTCAATCCTAAAATAGACGGCTGCAACCGCTACGCATGGATCTGCAGCGAAACAATACGATGCTCGCCGTTCGATGCCTGGTTTCTTCTGTGATCCAGATGGTCGCACACCGCTGTCAGTCCACCAACACCAACAAAGCGCTTGGGGGGCCGCCAACAAAGGCTCCGCACACAGTGGCCCAGCGTAGCCCCGGCAATGGTCCGTTTTGTATTAAACGACGCCGGCTGGCTGCTCTTCATGTGCTGGCTGCGTCCAGTAAGCTGCGAAAGATGGAGCAACTGCACCGAATTAATGTGTCTCGCCAATGTGGCCGTTCCTAGCTACAATCAGTGACGTATATGGCCATGTCGCGCCCAACGTCTTGCGCTCTGTGCACTCTGCTCATCACTCTCATCGCACACCATGTCTGACCTCCACGACTTGTGCCGCTTCGCCACGCGGCCCGTGACCAAAAAGGCCGTCGACGACCTCAAGTACTACTTGGGTGCCGGCATCCCGGCCACCTACACGGTGGAGGAGGCCGACAACTACACGAACGGCGTCGAGGAAGAGCCCTCCACCACCACCACCCCGCTCCACTTGATCGCGTCTCACTTTCCCACGGACTACTCGCAGGATGAGTTGGACGTGGTCAACGAGATGGTGTCCACGCTTTTGGAGTACGGCGCCGGCTGGTGCTTGACGGACGCCAACAACGAGACTCCGGGGTGCATTCTCATCCGCAGGAGGCTACGTGGCACGGTGCTCTACGACCAGATCGTCGACGCGGGCGTCCGTGCGGAGTTGTTGTTGCGCAAGGTGGGCGAGTACGACATGGAGGTGATTCTGGACACCGATGACGTTGACCACGGTGCCTTTGGCCAAGAGGCAGACGCCGAGGCAGAGCCTGAGCAGGACGCAAAGGAAGAGGCAGAGGCAGAGGCAGAGGCAGAGGAAGAGGCAGAGGCAGAGGCAGAGGCAGAGGCAGAGGCAGAGGCAGAGGGTGCAGAGCAGAAGGAAACTCCAGAGAGCGAGCAAACAAAAGGTACGGGAAATCTCGAGGCCGAGAAGACAGAGGCACTAGAGACTGCAGACGACCAGGGTGTCAACGACCCCTCGTACAACCAGGACGCATACCTCAAGTCCAAGCTTGAGTACAAAGACGGCGCGCTTGTCACCGAGGGCAATCAGGACGGCGTGATGATGGAGTGGGAGCGCGAGCTCATGAAGCTCGGGTGCGAGTCGCTCTTCAAATCCGCAGAACCGCAAGCATGTGTTTTGAACATCGGATTCGGCATGGGCATCATCGACACCATGATCAGCGAGAAAAATCCCGCCAAGCATTACATTTGCGAAGCACACCCCGACGTGCTCAAGAAAATGAGAGACGACGGATGGTACGAAAAGGACAACGTGGTCGTGCTCGAGGGAAGGTGGCAGGACCAGCTCGACAAGCTCTTGAGCGCGGGCGAAGTATTTTTCGACGGCATCTATTACGACACCTTCTCCGAACACTACCAAGACATGTTGGATCTCTTCGACTATGTGGTGGGGCTCTTGAAACCAAGCGGCGTGTTTTCCTTTTTCAACGGTTTAGGTGCGGACCGCCAGGTGATATACGAGGTGTACAAGAAGCTTGTGGAGATCGACTTGGGCAACTATGGGCTCCGATGCGACTTTATTGAGGTGGCGGTGCCAGAAATGACCAAGGACGACATTTGGGACGGCATCCGGCGGTCGTATTGGCTGTGCCCGACGTTTTACCACCCTGAAGCCCGGTTCATTGACATCTGAATTTTTTAATCAGTAAAACGCGGCTTGGGTATTGCAGAGCAGTGGAAGTACGCTGTAGGGTTTGAACCGCTAGGTAGGTCAAGAGTTGTGGTCAGAACACTCACGTAGGATACGATAAAGGGAAAGGTACCTGACATGCACGAGACCTAAAAGGTAAAAGTCCCACAGAAATGGAAGAATGATCATGCACGAGGCCTAAAAGGTAAAAGTCCAACAGAAAAGGAGGAAGACACCTGACGCATGACACCTAAAAGAACAATGAGAGCAAGACTGACATACACTCTGTAACCCGTAGCAGGACGCCTCGAGCAAACCAGCGAGTGGGGGTACGATTTGGTATGTACGATATGGATTGGAATATAGAATCTTGAAGTTGGAGTGACTCGAAGTCAGTGGCTTTGAGATACCGAGGCAACGCTACATTGAATACTATGCGGCCCTGTGCCCACGAGACTGCTTGCGACGCTTCCAGGTGTTCCAAATCCCCGTCATAGAATAGCCCGAAGGGCGGGAAAATAAGTTTCTTCAGAAGCAACCAAAGTGTAGAGCACCGGAATGTTTTAAGATCTAAAAATATGCCATCTACATCATTGCAGATACATCAGATTCTTTCCCTATTCAATATGAGAGCCTTCTCCACGTGGATATGGCTTAATCCCACTCCAACACTCCAAGAGTGACACATTATTTCAATTGGCAGATCTTGTACAGAGACGTTGAATATACATTCGAGACCCCGAGGGCTCGTGACAGCCAGACCTCAGCATTCGAACGGCCCCCTAATCGCATGGACTGAACACTACCTCTGTACCTAATGCACCTGAACACTACCTCACACTTAATGGTATCTATTTTGGAACCTCTGGGAAGATATCTCCCTGAGAAGTATAATCTTCTCGGAAGTATCTCCACGAAGAATACTCTCCCTGAAGAATGAAACTCGTTGTCGAAGAATAAACACCTTTTGAAAAGTGTGAAAAGGCGGCTTTTCGCAGCTGATTCCATTTGCAGTTCTGTTCCATCATCCTGTATCGCACTGAAAATCTAACTATGCTCAAAGCAAGCCGCCGACTCTGGCGCGGCCTCGCCACCGAAAGCACGCCGATCCGCATCTCGGCACTCCCGAACGGCGTCCGCGTCGTCACGGACTCCACCCCCGGCCACTTTTCCGCGCTCGGCGCGTACGTCGACGCCGGGTCCCGCTACGAATCCGACTCCACATCCGGCTTCTCGCACATGCTCGACCGCATGGCGTGGAAGTCCACCGCCAACAAGACAGGCGTGCAGATGATGGAGGATTTGGCCCGCCTCGGAGGCAACTACATGTGCGGCGCCCAGCGCGAGCTGGTGATGTACCAGGCCTCGGTGTTCAACCAGGACGTGGAGAACATGTTTGAGTGCATCGCACAGACGGTGCGCGAGCCCAAGCTTGCGGACGCCGAGGTGCTCGAGGCGCGCGACACCGTGGCCTACGAGCGCGAAGAGCTCGTCCACAAGCACGAGCAGTACCTCCCGGAGGTGCTCCACGCCGCCGCCTACGGGCACCACACGCTCGGCATGCCGCTTTACGGGTCCGACGCCGCGGAGCAAGGCGCCACGCGCGACGCCCTCGTGCAGTTCCGCGCCGCTCACTTCCGCCCCGAGCTGACCGTGTTGGCGCTTGTGGGCGTGGACCACGACCGCGCGGTGGACATGGCGCGCACGCACTGGGGCGATTGGGCCGCGGCGCCGGGCGCGCGGCCCCAGCGGCAGGCAGCCATCTACCGCGGCGGAGAGATTGCGTTGCCCTTCCAGGAGCCGCGCTACGCCAACCTCCCCCGGCTCGTACACATGCAGGTGGGGTTCGAGACGGCGGGCATCTTGAGCAGCGACTTGTACGCGCTCGCGACGCTACAGAAGGTGTTGGGCGGCGGGCTGTCGTTCTCGGCGGGCGGCCCCGGCAAGGGCATGTTCTCGCGGCTCTTCCGCGTGTTGAACCGCTACCCGTTCGTGGAGAACTGCTTGGCGTTCAACCACGCGCACTCGGACCTGGGGCTCTTTGGCATCTCCATCTCGTGCTACGTGGACCACGCGGAGTACATGGCGCAGATCGTGGCCCAGGAGTGCGCGTCCACGATGGAGGAGGACGTTGCGCAGGGCGGCATCTCGGCGTCGGAGTTGCAGCGCGCGAAGAACCAGCTCGTGAGCTCGCTTCTCATGAACGTGGAGAGCAAGCTCGCCGCGCTCGAGGACATTGGCCGCCAGGTGCAAGTCCAGGACCGCGTGACGCTGGTGCACGAGATGGTGAGGCGCATCGAGGCGTTGACGGTGGCCGACGTGCGCGCGGTGGCCCGCAAGGTGTTTGGCGGCGCCGGCAACGGCGCCGGCCTGGCGCGCCCTAGCGTGGTGATGCAGGGCGACCGCGCCGAGTTTGGCGACGTGGAGTACGTCTTGCGCCACTTCGGCTTGGGCAACTGGGACTCGGAGATGCCGTCGGGGCCACGCGACTATAGAGCATGACCACATGGCAGCTTGGGTCAGGACTTTCTTGTAATATATTATCTATCAAACTTACATTTTAGTCATTCTCTATGTACAAGTCTTGCTTGTTAAGTTGTCGCTGAAAGACTTTTAGGTCGCTTTAACCCATCCTGTTTTGAGTCTGCTCTTTTGCGTTTGGAAACTTTCACAGGTCGAGTCTCACCTTCGACGTAGACATCATCGGGAAGGTCGTAAAGTTTTACGTTTTTGATCAGTACGAAGTGCACTTGTTCCTTAAAATCTGCCCAGCCTTTGCATATACCAAAAAAGTCGGAGCAAGGGTGTTGAATGTCCAATTTCTTTTGACCTTCATTTATTTCCAAACCGATGAAAAGTTTTGTTAGGTGAACTTCATGTGGTTGCTCTTTTCCCTCATCTGAAGAAGTCAGTAGGACCTGTATTGATTTTGTAAGCTTTTCTCCACCCAAAGTTCCGTAGGTGTCGATCACCATCTGTGCCTCTGAGTCGGAGGAGCACACGTAAGCATGCTCGAAGGCTTTAACGTAAGGATGAGCAAGTTTGATTCCTTCTGTGACCTCTAGCTTTTGAACCAAGAGTCTGAGTTTACTCTCAAGCATGCCGCTCCACTTCAAGTGTTCCGAAGATGATGACTTCGTAGCTGCAACAACGCACAAGTAAAATCGGTATTCGTGAAAGAAGCGATGTCTCTCAAGAAGTGACGACCAGCTCGCCTCACCTTTGCTAATTTTGCTTGAGATTTCCACCCCGCGCTCAAGCTCTTTCAAAATGATATCCTTCGTTGAACTTGTAATGTTGTGAGTTGCGCACATAGATGGATAAGCGGGTGTGATTACGGGCATTCTATGTTGACGATCGTATGGGTATAGACGTGGGTTCCAAACACGAACCTGCAAGGGACCATCCTCAATTTGCTTGAGAAGAACAGGTTGAGGCCAATTCCACTTTGAGTAAATCTGGAAAAATTTCTCAACAATGACTGCGCTCACTGTGTTAGGGTAGAGCTGGCATATGCGCGCAACAAGCATGGCCCAAGCAACACCTCCGGGAAAGCCGAAGATATTACCATAAATGGCACGTCGCTGAGCCCATAATTTGATACATCTCAATGCATGCTTGAACACAGTAGGTTTAGGAACAAGGGTCAAGATTTCATCTGTGACTCGCGTGCCATTTAACGAACGAAGGTCTTTCTCATCTAAATTCTTCAACAAGTTTTTGTTATCAAGTGTAAGATCTCTTGGTACTCTTGGAATGTCAAGCTTGGCGCAAATGAGATCGATCGAGATACCTGCAAATTCAAGCTTGATGATAGGAACAAAGGCATCAGGAACCGCTGTGAGTTCTTCCAATTCTGGCCTTTTCCTTAACAACTCACAAAAGACCTCGAAAAAATCTTGTCTAGTGACGTGTTTTGGGACAACAACTAATGTATCTATATCCGAACCCGGACCGTATACTCCAAGTCGGTAGGAGCCAAAAGTGAAAATCTTTCCACCTGCATCTTTCGCCATCCCATCACTCATGTTCTTCCGTTTCGACACAATGTAAACAAATTCTTCCGCCATCTTTTGAAAAATGTTCAAGACCTCGACCCTCTTTTTTGTAGCAGCCTCACTTTCAAATGATCCCTGGGATTTAAGTTCTTTAATGAGCGCATCATTCAATCCAATTTCTTGAGGAGTGGCATTCACGATTGAAATCGGTGGAGTGACACCATAAGACACTACACTCATTCTCTACTTTTGGAGAATATAGTAGTTGGAGACACTCAGAACCTTGTCGATATAGCTGTTCAGTGCCGCAATGACAATTGATGAAGTGTGAAAACTTGTGAATTCACAGGCACACGTACTGCAATATTACCAAACCTGGTCGTGTGCGCCCGACCTGTATTTACCCCTCTCACAATCAGCAACCAAGCATCTTAAACACTCGCTCTTTTAATACATGGGATTGACATCTAAATTAGATAAGCTCAGACTCAGGGGTTCCAATGATAACCTGGAAGTCAGCAACAATACTTCCTCGAAGAATGACACTGATGATATTGATGAACTCGATAACGATGGTCAATCCATCTTGATGGGAATCATCTCTCAATTGCGCCTTGGATCTGATTTATCCAAAATCACTCTTCCCACATTCATCTTGGAGAAGAAATCAATGCTTGAAAGAATTACAAACTTCTTTCAGATTCCCGAAATCTTGTTGCAGGCCGACGATACGGAGGATGATTTGGAAAGATTTCTCTTGATTGTGAAATGGTATCTTGCTTCTTGGCATATTGCCCCGAAAGCAGTGAAGAAGCCCTTGAACCCGGTCCTTGGTGAAATCTATTCATGCTATTGGGATAACCTACCTGATGGTTCCACCGCATATTACTTGTCCGAACAAACATCGCACCATCCTCCTAAATCATCTTACTTTTATCTCGTGCCCGAGAGGAAAATAAGAGTTGACGGTACCGTTGTTCCAAGATCAAAGTTTTTGGGCAACTCGTCTGCCGCTATAATGGAAGGGTGGGGCCACGTGACTTTACAGAACCATAATGAGACTTACATCATGAATCAACCAAATGTCTACTGTCGTGGAATACTATTTGGCAAGTTGAGGTATGAACTAGGTGACCAAATGATCGTAAAGTGCCCTAAAGGCAAGTATGAAGCGACCATTGAATTCAAGGTGAAGGGAATGATAAGCGGTGCATACGATGCCATTGAAGGCAAAGTCGTCAACGTGGAGAACGGCGAGACTCTCTATGCCATTAGTGGGAAATGGAATGATGTCATGGATATCAAAAACGTGAAAACAGGTTCGCGAGAAGTCTTTTACGATACCAATCAATCCGTCATCCACAAGCCCAAAGTTCGACCATTGGAGGAGCAATTGGATATCGAATCTCGAAAGTTGTGGAAACCAACGATCGATGCGCTTAGTCGTAGAAACCATGAGGTTGCCACTGAGGAAAAAGCGAAGGTCGAAAATGAGCAACGTTACAACGCTAAGAAGCGATTAGAAGACGGGGTTGAATTCCATCCCAAACTATTCAGACCAGTTCAGGACTCGGAGACCGATTTAAAGGATCTTGAGTATATCTTATACAAACACTTCAACTTAGAAGATGATCCAGAGGTGTTGAAGAAGCAACTTTTTGAAGTTTTTCCAATAATGCCCCACCAGGATTTCACCGAAAAGTTTCATATCCCGGCTTTCGAGAAACACGATTCGAAAGGAAATTCGAAATGAGTAATTGATGAGACTTGTACCTTAGTCCCCCAATATAATAGTATATGACATTCTTCACGACGTTCAACTGAACACCATTGTATTCACTTTTCGTAGATCTACGTCCTCAGCTTCAGGGCATGGATTTAGAAAATTCCAGTTCATGTTTTAGTGTAAATTGAACCATCGCTATACCGTTCTAATTCTCGACCATTTCATTGTTATTGAAAGCATAAATCTACTAGTGAAGATGTACCGAAACTCCCCAGGCTCAGTGAATTACTAATAATCTAAATAAAAATCCTGATCATATTCTTCACTCGAATGTCGTGTTGCTCACATGCTATCTGCACTCCCATACAAAATTGTGAGATAATCTTGACACCAGTCCAGTATTCACGCATTCGAGATCATGGACGGAAACCAATATTCCGAGCTATTGGCAGCCGCCAACTCGCCTGATTTTGATTGTCTTCTGTGTATTTTCCAAATAAGTTTGCATGGGGATAATTTGGGCGTTGAACACTTTTTGGTCAGCAAACTTGCCTCATATCCTTACTCAGAGGTCGAGTTTTATATTCCGCAATTGATCCAAATTCTAATAAGCTTCGAGAGCGATTCAATGGCTTTGTCTGATTTCATTTTGGACCACAGTCGAAAGTATCCGCACTTTTGTTTGATAGCTTTCTGGAACTTGCAAGCATATGTGTTTGAGTTGAAGAACGAACCAGATTCGTACTCCTTTCATGTTGTTCGAAATTTCATCAACAACTTGCAAGACATCATGTTCAATCAACACTGCGAAGGAGGGAAT
Source organism: Helenozyma rhizophorensis (assembly GCA_030573355.1). Taxonomy (NCBI): domain Eukaryota; kingdom Fungi; phylum Ascomycota; class Pichiomycetes; order Serinales; family Metschnikowiaceae; genus Helenozyma; species Helenozyma rhizophorensis. The sequence goes on from JAJMDD010000041.1 coordinate 80,055, forward strand.
ATGCTAAGGGAGAATCTTCACCCAGCTTTAATGATCGGGGCCGCAATTGCTTCATCGCTCGGATTACCTGACATTCACAGCTACATCAAACCTGTTATCCTATCCCAGGGTAGACAACAGAAATCATTTTTGTTCAAATTGGCGAACTTCCACAAGGCGCTTACCAGAAACCTCACGTTGAAGAATACGGGGAAACCGATAGACCTCGGATCATCCGGTCGAGACAGCGGTGAGGAGACAGAGATTGAAAATGACGTCCATCAAAGGTATTCTGAATCTGTGCTTACTTCAACAAGAAGGTTGTCCAAGACTTCAACCTTCGCTATTGACGATTTGGAAGACGCGTCTTACAATAGCGATTACTCAGAAGATCATAAATTGAAAAGAAACAAACCCTTGCATACTCGAAAAGCCTTAAATCAAAGACTGTTTCCGAGCAATGACCGGCTAAGCGCCCACTCAGTCGATGACTATTCCACATCACACGACGACAATTTCTCCTCAAAATCTATGCCAGATTTAATCAAACATATTAAAGATCTGTCAATTAGCGAAAACAGCATAACTCCGATCATTTCAAATTCTTCTTCAATATCACTTGCCTCGATGAATAATATTAAACACAGGAGCGCATCCTCGAAGGTACTCCAAGAATATGACAGTGCTCTGGCTTTGAGAGTAAATTACTTCAAAAACGAAACCGAATTTATGATGGTTTTGCAGAATATTTCATCAAGACTCTCTCATGTGCCGAAAGAAGCTCGTCTCACAAGTTTACGCGCAGAGCTTTCGATTATAAATGGCATGATGCTTCCTTCTCAGATCGATATACCGCAATTGCTTCCACTTAGCAGCTCACCGAACAGAAAATATCACAGGATTCTCAAGTTGAATGTCAACGAAGCCTGCGTCCTCAACTCCGCGGAAAGGGTGCCTTATCTCCTACTCATCGAATACTTGAGTGAAGACATGGATTTTGATCCCACTACAGAAAAGAATAAAAGTGTTTTATTGAAAGGCAATCTGAAGGTAAGCAAAAGAGCTACTTCGACTGAAATACACTACGATGAGGATATTAGCGCTCCTCCATTAGCTGCGAGTGCTAATGAAGCAGATTTGGGAGACATATCAGTTGTCGCCTTGTCAAATGAAAAGCAAAGACTTCAAGTTTTGGGGTCAAACATGACGAAAGACTTTGGATTTGACTCTGATACGCCGACAAAGATAAGAGGCGTTCCAATAGAGCACAAGCACCCCAGGACCACAACCCAAGCACTGCAAACCTTAGCGTCTAACGTTAGCTCCAAAGATTTATCAGCTCAAATACGAATCGCGGCAGTCATGCTCAAGCAATTGGAAAAATCAGGCCAGGCTAATTCTGAGCAATCTGCGGCTATAAAATCACGTATTATTAGCTCCATGGAGGCCTTGCAGGATCAATTTGAGAGTATCGACTATCAGCAAATCAGAGACCTAAGTGCCGTGCACGGGGCTGACTCTGAGCAAGACGCGGGTGAAAGAAAAATTGAGAATGATTTCAAAATTGGTGAGGATTGGGCAACAAAAAGAGCCAGAATCAGAAACACAAGTGCTTTTGGCCACCTTCCACACTGGGACCTTTGTTCTGTAATTGTCAAAAATGGTGACGATCTACAGCAGGAAGCATTTGCTTGTCAACTCATTTCAGTGATCTCCCACATATGGAAGCGAGAACAGGTGGGAGTGTGGACAAAAAATATGAAGATTGTTGTCACGAGTTCCCACTCTGGGCTAGTTGAAACAATCAACAATGCTCTCTCCGTACATTCCATAAAGAAGACAATGACAGAACTTTCGGTGAAGAGTGGCCAGAATCCGAAAGGAACTGTTGCATCGCTCAAAGATTACTTTCTCAAGATTTACGGTGATGAAACGACACCCAAATTCAAGACTGCTCAGGAAAATTTTGCCAGAAGTTTAGCATCGGCTTCCATAATTTGCTACGTCTTACAGATCAAGGATAGACACAATGGTAACATAATGCTCGATAATGAAGGGCATATCATTCATATCGATTTCGGTTTCATCCTATCCAATTCTCCTGGAAGTGTAGGATTCGAGGCCGCTCCTTTCAAATTGTCTATAGAATACTTGGACGTGTTGGGTGGTGTTGAATCCAGGTATTTCAAACTATTTCAAAGACTTTGCAAAGAGTGCTTCTTGTCATTACGGAAGAATTGTACCCAGTTGATTAATCTTGTTGAAATGATGCAAAAAGATTCCAGCCTTCCTTGCTTCAAGTTCGGTGCTCAGACGAGCGCACTCTTGAAGCAGCGATTACAGCTCGACCTCAGCGAGGAAGATTGTAATCAGTTCGTGGAACATGCTCTAATTGGAAAGAGTATGGGTAGCGTTTACACTCGGCTTTATGATCAGTTTCAGTTACTCACTCAAGGCATTTATAGCTGAATTCGGTATATACGATATGCAGGGTACCACATCTAGTTTAATATTATATATTACTACCTATCTGCAACTTATGAGGAAATTTGACGAATTCAGTTGTCATGGACGCGGAGGAGCCTTTATATTCATGTTCATTTAGGATTCCCAAGCTCAAGGAGACTACAAAGTGTTCATCGGTGGCTTTTCCTTTTCGAGCCTTGAATTTGCAAAGGAAAATATATGCCGCTGACGACTCTTGGAAGAACAGATATCGGTCAAGGAATAGATTCATTTTGGCAAGACAACATATCCAGTCTCTCTTGAGGCATGCCGATCTGCTTTCATCGAAATCGAGAGCGATATCAATGGTGCGTGCTCAAGCTATCCCAAATTATTTTTCAACTGGAACTAACAAATAGATTTGGAAAACCAGAACGAGATCGTTTGAGAAGTATTTTGAGTATTTAGCCAAGTTAGATTCTCATTATTTGGAGTACTTTTCAAACCGTGCTGCGAAACTGAAAATGCAGTTGACAGCTAATTATCGATCCAAATGCAGCTCAAGCTACAATGCGACCAATGAGGTAAAGCGGACGGAATTCAAGGTAACAAAATTCAAAGTCTCGATGCAACCTCGCAAAATTCACAACAATCTCCTTTTTTGGCTTCAAGTGGAGGATGTTATGCGGTGAGATCCATCTCTGTGTACTGCACCCGTTTTAACCATGTGTGAGAGCCGCGTTTCAAGTTATTCAGACCACCGGGCAATCTCACGTATTTAATAAACGATCATGTATCCAAAGAAAAAAAAAAATAACAAGAACTTAACATGGTGCTCATAGGGGATGCTGGTAGTATGTTGCATACATTGCAATGTCTTACCGACATTATTGATAATGTATCTGGTGTTCTTGAAAGTCCACCTTCAGAAAATGATCGAAACGCCGAACCAGGAAATCATGTAAGTGCACAGTGCCCAGCACAGCTTGAGCGCACCTTGTTACTCCAAAAGTTACTGAAACATGCGATTATCAAGCTGCAACATTCTTCATATAAATTGCGTCTCGCCCATTTAACCATCAGGCGCAAGCGAGACAGACCACATCCTAAGAGAGTAACATTCAGCAGAAAAGCAAGAGACTTTTTGGAGAATTCATTTGTTGGGAACAAGTATCCTTCTTCCTCAGAGAGATTAAAAATTGCAGAAAAGTGCAATTTATCCACCACTCAAGTCAGAGTTTGGGTACGTCCATTCCATTATTTTGCATCAGTTATACTAACTACTAGTTCGGTAACAGGCGTTACAAAGAAACATTGTTGGAAAGACGTTCACGATGTTGAAGATATGAGATGTCATTTCCGAGACCTTGATGACCAATTTTTGACAACTCGTAATGGTACTCCACGCTCAAGTGCCAATTGAACTACCCACTTGAGATCTCCCAAATCTCGATGATCTGCTATGCTAAATATCAAACTGCCAAAAAGACCAGTTGTTCGTGGGTTAAGCTTACTTTTATAGCCAAGCTCTGCCTTCGCACGCTGAAACTGCTGAAAAACTCCTAGCCTCAGTTCAGGCTCAAGACAGGTAGCTTTCAATAAACCGCTTTCAATCGAATCCATGACCGGTCCAGACAAGAAAGCTTTTTTCTTGCTGTAATTTTTGAGGATCTCAATAGCGATCAGTGGTTTCTCCATGACAATGTACCCAAACAAGGAAGCCTGGGCAGCAGTAGAATTAAAGGAAAGCTGGCCCAATACGTCTCGAAGCCGCTTGACACCACTTCCGTCCGTAGAACCTTTACGGTAGATGAATCGCATACAGCTCAGCAAAAGTCGATCGAAGATATATCTTTTGCCAATGTCGGATTGAACGAATTTGAAATCACCCGACAAGAAAACGAAGCGATAAAAGTCATTCAATACATTGGCAACTTGTTCAACTTCGGAATCGGATATCGCTTGAGCTAAAGCCTGGATGCGTATACGAAGCAAATGTCGTTCTTCTTTTGTGGAGACGCCATACATGTTTCGAAAATCATCATCGTGGTTTCGGTTTGCCGCTTGTATGCGTCGATTGAAAGTTTTATGAGGCCAAGTCTTGAGAAGAACCTTGTCGGCCACTAAAGCAAACGCGTTGCTCTGTTGATATTTTATGAGATAGCGCCCAAGCTCCAGAAGATTATACGCCGTAAAGTCAAGTTTTAGCAATTCACCGACAATGGATCCCTTTCCAGGTAGCTCTTTCATGACGTGACGAACGATTAATTTATGATTTCTGCAATGCCCGAGAAGGCTGAGAAGTTCGTCCTCGCCAAGAGAACCTCCGTGGATAGCAGAGAGCGACGCTGCCAGGAACTTTTCCGAATCCTTGGCGAGTTTCTTGATCAACTCACAGTCTTTACTATTTGAAAGTAACAGTGGTAAAAGCAGTGCCCATGTTTCTGAGGATAGATGTTTGTGAAATTTGTGTATGACATCCAGTGGATTCATGCTTTTTGTCCTATGAATTTCACAAACGAGCTTGTTATAAATATACTCACTTTGAATAGTTCCCTTCCTATGGCTCCGACATAGAGACACAAATATCTGGTAATGCTGAGAAGGATCTGCCATGGAAAGGAGAATATGTGCGTCGAGATCGTTAAGTAATGCAGATGTGTTTGATGCTAATATGCTTGCGAGGTGCGTGTTTTTTGACTTCAGGAGGAGAAACGAAGGGAAGCCGGAAGATGTACAAATTGTGGGTGCTTCCTTCAACTTGGAAATTGATGTCACTGAGTTTATCTCCACTAGTTTTTGGAGAATGAATACCCTTAAGGTGGTTATGTTCTCAAGCTTGCTGAGACTGTCTTCAAGCTGTGTCAATTGGGATTCCTCGGAGGCAGAAGTGATTATTCCAATGAACTGGCAAAAGTTGTAGACTTCTTCGGCCGCTAAATTAAACTTGTATTCCATTGACTCGCGGATCAACTGGAACATGCTTTCTGTCGATGCCAGGTGAAGCGCACCTCGTAGGGAATCCCAAACTCCAAAAGGTATGTTGTTAGCACGAGTGAGTTCGACATGGAGGAGATCAATTACGTCCTCAATGTCACTCAACGTGGGATTTCCACTCAATGCAACTGTCCAAAATTCACTCCACTCGTTGTGAAAGACAAGCGTTCGGAGTAAAAGCATTTTGTCTTCTGGCAAAATACTGGTCAAGGTTCTGTAAAGTTGCATTAGCACGCTCGGCGCAACTAGGAGTGGATGGTAGCTCAATAGTAGCACAAAACGGTTGTAGTCATCTGGGATCGTTGCAATTTTCTCCCTTATGTTACTGTTGAGTATGGACATGTCCACTGTGGTGGGGCTTTTCATAGTGTAGTCAAGGGACCGATCCAAATCGAGAGTTTCTGCTAGAATCTGGGATTCATTTCGGAAAAACTTTACCAAGAACAGTGATAATGTGTCTGAGCGAGCGCTGGGGAATCGGTCGCTATCATTTTTCAATTTGAGATTGTTGGTGAAGACGCTGCGATCCATCCCACCTTTAGCCAAACTTTCAGGTTTTTGTTTATTCTCCTCGTCGAAAGAAGAACCTTCGGAGATTTTATTTTGCTCGAATTCTGTGGAAATATCCTCACACAATGCTTTCTGCGTCTCGATGGCTTGACGCTTTGAACCATAGTTCGATGAATGATTTCGGTACTGCGTTAGCCTCGGTAGTCGAAGTCTCTGAGCTTTCGCTCGGAGTATGTATATTCGTGGAGACATCGCAATATTTGTCTTTCTGCTAAAGGCTGATCATGTGGAGTAGATGAAGAAGAGTTGGATCGAACTATTGTGCGCAGGACAGATGAGAGTTGTAGGTGAGAGAAGATAACCCCGGTTCATAGAGAGAAGCGCAGTAAAGGAGTGAAATAGCTAACTTCTCGGCTAATATATGCGTGCTTTGTCTTCGGATCTGGAAATTTTGTTATGTCGGCAAACGCGTTCGTAGACATCAACTTGAAGACATCAACATGAATGGATGAGGGTAGAGCTAAGACAGAATGCTGTGGCTACATTGTGAAGAAAATGGAAGGACTGAACGAATTGCACAATTTAGGCATTCGTTCTGACTGCCTTGCCATATAGTGTTTCGGAAAGGTCATCTTTTTGTCTATGCATAAGGTTCGCCGTTGACCTCGTTGACACGATTTTCTCTACGCGTAACGCCTCATGCAAATGATCCTGACGTAATAAGCACACAATACCTATTCAAGAGGGTTGTGAAGTCGCAAGTTGCGAAGGTTTCGGCTTTCAAAATGTTCAGCTTATGCCCGCTCAATATGTTCTGGTAGTATCTCCTGCAGATTCGTCTTATCACCGATACTAATGGCACAGGTGCTTTGGAACTCAGACATTGATGTCTACAATCCAAAAGTTATCCCGGTCCCTGTTGCTTCGGCAATAGCATGGTACTTGGAGATTCCAGATCTATTACTGTTTGCCCTCACTTCCAGAAATGCTCACAAAGCGGTGAGTGATCCAGCTCTCTGGGTACTGAAACTACGAAGCATGGGTGTCTGGGACCAGGCGGTAGAGGTGGAACCTCACATGTACAAGAAGCTAAAGTTTGACACGTTTCTGACCCCATTGCTGTGTTTCTCGACCATCTACAAGGTGAACAGACTTGCCAAGTTTCAAGTTCTCAAGATCAGAAGTTGCTTACACGAGTACTATGAGGACTTGCAAATGAATGTTCCCTACGAGAGACTCAAAATTTTCAAACATTTTTACACGCCTCAGGACCAGGCCCGTATATTAACCAATTTGTTGAAGTACAACAAAATGGACCCGAACGCGTCCTCGCGCACGTTGGTGGGCCAAAAAATAACCGACTTGATCGAGATATTCGAGAATGCTTTACTTCGAGAGCTCGAAATCCATTTTGACATCCATGATTACGAAAAAATCCGTTCGTTCGTAGAGATCTTGATCCTGTTGAACAACGATCAGACTCTCATCGATTTCTTTCTTCAAAAGACATGCTTTGATAATGAGTCCATCAAATTCTTGAATCCCGAACTCTTCTCCATTGAGGAGTTCTATACAGAAGTTCCGATCGCTGGCGAGCAGCAAGATGAGCAAACGGTCGATACTGAGGGCGACAGGAAAGTTCTAGTCAAAGTGAACGAAGAGCGTATCAATGAATTTGTCGACGAGCTAGCTTCCGTGTTCAACGAGGAGGCACGAGTAATCGATCTCATTTTTCCTCAATCAATTCCTATGATGTTCAAGGTCAGCGAAGAGCTCATATCGAATCAACTTCAAGAAATTGTAATTATGTTGACCAGCTCTTCCAAGGAAAAAGGCGTCTTTTTGCAAATGGTGCCTACACTATACGGCAAGCTTACGCACGATTTCTTGGATAAATTAATTCCCTGCCACAACGTTGGCGAATCATATCTCACACTCATGCACGAACTATTGGATGCGACCTATGAGCCTTTTGCATCAGAATACCAAAGTGAAGAAAAAGTTGTACTCCGCCAATTTTGTACAGATATCATACATGACTGGAGTGCTTCTGTGGAGAAGAGAGAAGAGGAAACCACTCAGAACATTTTAAAGCACGTGAGAGTGGAAACGAAAAACGACTTTTTGTCCAACTTTCGTAAAGTCTTCACAATATCTAATAATTCGGACGCAAGCGCACCTGACGATGGCGAGGCCGTAAACTACTCACACATGCAAGCGAGAGCAAAAATATTGGCTGAAAACATCAAATCGCTTAAACGCGTTTTTAATCCGGAAATAGCATTCGAAATACTCAAGCAGGCGAAAAACTCACTTGCGAGATTACTTCACTTCCGTGAATTCACCATCTCCTCCGTGTTGTCCGATATCAACACCACAATGCAAGAAGAATTTATTGCCGTCATTGAGTGCTTAGAAAACGACCATTTAAGAAGCGGATTTGAGAGAGCATTGACTTACTTGAAATGCTACGATCCCAAAGAACTCGATATGATTGACGACTCGCAAGGAAGTGCCATTGGACCATTAGTCATTTTCTTTGAGCTGATTAACATGGCAGACATGATAGTGCAAATGCTCGATATCTTTTATAAAGAAGAGGTCATCAACCTGAAGTTCGTCAAACATGAGAATTCCATTCTCAACCCATCGCTTCAATCGAAAAGAAAATTAGAGGCTATGGTAGATAAGTACGTGGCTGATGGGTTGAATATTGGCATCGATGTGCTCTTCAAAGAAATTGACTCTGTCTACCTTTCGACACTTCGCGAGTCGGATTACAATCCACCATCGGGTACAGCAATGGCAGATGGACCAACTATGGCTGCTCGTAAAGTGGTCTCAATACTTGAAGACAATATAGATTTACTTGTGGATTGCGCCGACAAGTCTATCGTGGAAGTTTTCCAACAGGAAGTTGCAGAACGTTTCTTCCAAGTGATTGTTAAGGTTTTAAAGAGAAGCACAGTTTCGGTTGACGGTGCTGTAATCTTGATTTCGGATTTAAACACTTATTATGAATTCGTTTTGAGTCATATACGCAGCAACAAGCGCATGATTTATCCATTATTCCAAGCACTTAAGAAAGTTGGCACCATTTATTTGATTAGTGGGGACGATGCCAAAGCAATTGGCCAGTTGGTTAGTGACTTATCCAAGTTCAACGGTATTTTCAGTCAGGAAGAAATCTACGAATTCGTTCAAAGGAGACAGGATTGGCCAGTGATCAAAAAGCATGTCGAAAAGGTTATGTATGGTCTCAGTCTCGGAGACTGTACCATTATGTGAGAGCTGGCTGAGGATGGCTGGCATTGTTGGCGGTCGAGGACTTCTGGAGAGACTTTGCATCATGCCTGGACCAAAAGGGTTGTACGGCAACAGAAAATAAAAATACATGGGAACTTGGGATTCGTACAAGCATGAGCCTCAGTTAGAATAAGTTAGGGTGATGTGGAGGACATAACCCCACACCAACTGAAATTTCCACTTGTTCACCAGTAGTCGCGTTGACAAGGAAAGAAGAAATAAATCCGTTCCTCCCGATGGTCGGAACCTTCACGCCGAAAATCGCTCCAAAGTTAAGAATATATGGAGTTGAGACCGATCTCATCGTTCATACATACAGGAAACCATATAACTAGGTTCACCAGCTTCACCACAGCTTTCAGCATGCTTGGCTTTCACCGTAGCCGAGCATCGCTAATAATATTATCATTGCGAGGCCTTGCCCCAATCAGTTCAACATACTCTCGATGTCTACATGGAGCTTCCGTACTTCAGAAAGAGTTCAAAGAACCTTCAAACTCATCGAAGGACCTGTCTTCCAACACGAGAACAGCACCGTCAAACCTGCCGATTGAGACATCTCCCAATCCTAATAAGCTACTGCCAAGATCTACCCAGAACGTGACTTCCAGCCCACACATTCGACAACAAGACGCAGAGGACTGGACTCAGAGCGAAAGTTCGGCCTCACCATTTTCAAAAGAAGACCGCCTGCGAGGGAGTCCAGATGCATTTGACAGACTACAAAAAGTAGATCTGTTGCTTAAACTGGCGTCATCCATACAAGCACGTTGTAAAGAATGCTACAAACTATATCACACCGATGGCGTCAACTACATGGTGGATATGAGTGAGCATCCTCGATTGGCCTTCGAATTACTGCGGACCGCCATCCGCTTGTATAGGCGATCTGGGTCAATGCGTGCATTTGTGCTCGACCAACTCTTGAAAGCATTGCTTTCAGGGCAATTCCAATCGGCCAAAAAATTCATCAAAATAATGCTCAAGTTAAAAGCACTTCCTCAGGAAACGGCTGTAATAGCCAATGATGCAATTAATTTTTACTACGCTCAAGAAAACGACATTCAAAGTGTTCCACGTTTTGTTGAGTTACTTGTGCACATGGCACTTTCTGAAGGTGAGGTTCTCATATCCGCTCTGCTTGTTTTGCAGGCTCACGAAAAGAATATTGTAATTGGAACAGACCTTATAGAGAACATGTGCTTAGCCTTGGCCGTGGACTCGTCCACAATGAGAAACTACAACAGCTATACAATCTTCAAGATCCTTGACGTTTTCGGTATACAATGTTTGAGTGCTGGTGCGTTACTTCAGGTGATGTGTCGCATTCTGGAGAACCCTTACAGTTGCTACTACGCCAATTTGCTCTACGACAAGATATTATATCTTTTCCAGGACGGTGAGATTAACAGTGAATTTCAGGAGGCTAGCTTATTGCTTATTCAAAGAAACCTCGATTGTGGTAACTTCCATCGGGCAGCAGGTATCTGGACACAACTCTGTGCGAGCGATGCAAGCTTTGCCACAAATCATACTCCTATTGCAATACTGCTTCTCAAAAGCTCTCCGAATATCGAGTCCTCAATGAACATCCTAAAGCAGGACAACCAGAAAACGGACCCGGACCTTGTTGACTACCTCCTAGCATTTTACGGCCAAAACCAACAGTTCAGAAAAGAGTACGATGAGCTAGTGAAGACTCTCAAACCTCCTTTGCGAAGATCTACTCTTTCACTGTTGTTTGCGTCATTCCTCAACCAAAACAATGAGGTGGCAGCCGAGCGCATACTCCAGGCGCTTTTTAGCACACAACAGGGACTCACTCCAGACGACTTCAATGCGATCTCGCAGACTCTCCTTCGGCAACATAAGGTGAAGAAGATGATCGCCATGTGCTCAAACACGGACGTACAGACAAGTAAAAGGGGCATCATACGAGTGTGGGAGTACCTTTCAACTTATACTCAAGCACAAGTGGTGGAGAACTCAGATCTTCCCACGAATGAGTACTCAAAGGCAAAAGCGACCTTCATGAGTGCAATGTCTCGTCGTTTGACTTATCTTCGCGAAAGTGACCCAACTCTCCGAGAGTTCACGATATCGCTAATCAAATACTTGTCAACGTCTGTCAGCAATGGCGCTGCGAGAAAGCTTTACATCAACTACGCATACCTGTCGTTTCTCTCGCCGTCGTCACTGTTCCATTTTGCCTCGTTCCAGCTACAGGAAGGGTTCCACAAGCTAATAAAAATTGATGCCACCAACAGGGTGCAATGCATCTCGACGATTCTCGAACGGGCCAAGCAAGAAAAGGATCAAGAAACGGTTACGTGGTGTCTCTCGGAGCTTAGTCATCTGGGAATTCCGGCCGTCGACATCAAACAATACTACATGGACTAACACCAAATGCATACAATGAACGACAACACATTCCCACAGTATAGAATGGTTTACAATGCCTGTAGTTTAGACTGGATTTCAATGCCCCACAGTATAGAGAGCTACAGTCACGTTTCTCCAGCGCCAATGTTCATCATGCTTAACTATGTACATGTTACTTCCTCTTCTTATCTAGTATCTTGCCTCCCTTCTGGACTTCGGTGACATTGTGGCCCATCAAGGCAATAAGCTCATCTTCGCTCTTGTCCTCCAGTGGCTCCTCCTGGAACTGGGAGAACCTCTTCTTAAACTTGTTCACCTTACCCGTGGCATTAGGGTCTGCGGTCACCAAGTCGGACCTGTTTGGATTCCACAACGGGCTGTTCTTCTGGTCCGTGATCATTCTGATCTCGTCTCTAGGCGCCTGGGACCTTCTTGTTATGACAGAGCCGTCGGAAAGTTCGACTAGAGTCTCGAACTGGTGGAAGAGGGCTGGTCTGGCCTTACCCAACTTGATCTTTCTCATCACTCTTCTGTTAGAGAGGTGGACATCGTTGGCCATGGCCACTTTGCCACTTGCGGCCCTTGAGAACTGCACTTGGCAGCCTTTGAGCACACCACTGGAGCTCTTAAACATGGTGAATTAGTATGAAATTTTTCGTGCGATCTGTGCACAGGCTAATGAAGTCCGACCAAACAGACATCGATAACGAAAAGAGGGGACCGATACCGACAGAACCACTGATAACGAATCTCTGATCATGTAGACTACGATTTTCTACTTTTTTCATGTTGGTGGCTTGCGTGGGTCGATGAGCATGGACTCGCACAGAAAGGTATTGGCACCGAACGCAAGAATATCAACCAACAGCACTTTCAAGATCAGAAACGAACGCTTCGTAATTCATAGTCATCTCTTCTCCATTCAGACGAAATCATAGGAGTATTCGTGGTGGAGACGTAGGTTGGTCGTGCAGGACCGAAAGCTACCTTTGAATTTTTCTGCCTCGACATTATACCACTACAAGTATGGCCTTCTCGAACCAGACACCCACCATTGTGGTGTTGAAGGAGGGGACTGACGCCTCACAAGGCAAAGGTCAGATCCTCAACAACATTAATGCTTGTCTTGCCATCCAGGAAACGCTCAAACCCACGTTGGGGCCGTTTGGATCGGATATCTTGATCAAGTCTTCCAGCGGCAAAACCACCATCTCCAACGACGGCGCCACCATATTGAAGCTCTTGGACATTGTGCACCCCGCCGCCAAGATGTTGGTGGACATCTCGCGTGCGCAGGACGCGGAGGTGGGCGACGGAACCACGTCGGTCACGGTGTTGGCCGGGGAGTTTCTCAAAGAGAGCAAGTCGTTCATCGAGGACGGCATCTCGCCGCATCTCATCATCAAGGGCATGCGCAAGGCGTGTGACTTGGCCGTGGAAAAGATCAAGGAGATCCAGGTTGACATTGAGCGCGAGAACACCACCGAGTTCAGAGAGCTCTTGGAGAGATGTGCCACCACTGCCATGTCGTCCAAGTTGATCAGCAAAAACTCCAAGTTCTTCACCAAGATGGTGGTCGATGCGGTGCTTGCCTTGGATGACGATTTGGACGACAGCATGATTGGCATCAAGAAGGTGTCGGGCGGAAACATGGAGGACTCGTTGTTTGTTGACGGTGTTGCGTTCAAGAAGACCTTCAGTTATGCGGGGTTCGAGCAGCAGCCCAAGAAATTCTCCGACCCCAAGATTCTCTGCTTGAACGTGGAGTTGGAGCTCAAGGCGGAGAAGGACAACGCCGAGGTGCGTGTGGAGCAGGTGAAGGACTACCAGGACATTGTGGACGCCGAGTGGCAGATCATCTTCAACAAGTTGGAGGCGATCAAGGACTCCGGCGCCAACATTGTGCTCTCCAAGTTGCCCATCGGCGACTTGGCCACGCAGTACTTCGCCGACAGAGACATCTTCTGTGCCGGGCGCGTTGCCTCGGAGGACATGGAGCGTGTCATCAAGGCGGTCGGTGGATCCATACAATCTACTGTTTCCAAGGTGGAGCCCCGGGAGTTGGGCACGTGCAGAATGTTCGAGGAGGTGCAGATTGGCGGCGAGCGTTACAACATGTTCACGGGGTGCCCCGAGGCCAAGACGTGTACGTTGGTGTTGCGTGGAGGCGCCGAGCAGGTGATCGCCGAGGTGGAGAGGTCATTGCACGACGCCATCATGATTGTCAAGAGAGCAGTGAAGCACAGCTCGGTTGTTGCCGGCGGCGGAGCCATCGAGATGGAGTTGTCCCGGCACCTAAGGGAGTACTCGAAGACGGTGGCAGGCAAGCAGCAGCTAATCATCGGAGCGTACGCGCGTGCGTTGGAGGTGATTCCACGCCAGTTGTGCGAGAACGCAGGGTTGGACGGCATTGAGCTTTTGAACATCTTGCGCAGCGTGCATGCCAAGGGCGAGAGGTGGTACGGCATTGACTTCCACAAGGAGTCTGTGGGGAACAACATGGAGAGCTTTATCTGGGAGCCATCTCTTGTGAAGATCAATGCGCTTCAGTCGGCCACCGAGGCGGCTACGTTGTTGCTTTCGGTCGACGAAACCATCAAGAACCAGGACGACCAGGCGAACGGCGGACGCGGACAGGGCGCGTTCTAAGTAATACGGGTTTCACGCCTTCTGAGTAATACGGGGTTCACGCTTCTGAGTAATAAACGGGTTTCAAACGTCTTCAAAGTAGTAAACGGGTTTTAGAGCGTCACGTCCAGCAGACAACCAAGTACAAGACGGACCAAGTACATATGGGCCAAGCTGATACGACGAGACGGAGCAAGCAGAGGAAGAGGCCACCAGAAGTGGGCAGAGAACACGTCCTTGTATATTGTCGTGGTGGTGGTGCTAAGTGGTAAATGGGAGGGTAGTGATAGGGTAGTGATAGGTAGTGATAGGTAGTGATAGGTAGTGGTGAGGTAGTGGTAGGGCAGTGGTAGGGTAGTGGTAGGGTAGTGATAGGGTAGTGATAGGGTAGTGATAGGGTAGTGATAGGGTAGTGATAGGGTAGTGGTAGGGTAGGGGAGTGACTGCAATACGATCAAGAGTATCCCTCTGTTCCAGACCACATTCTATACCCGTGAATCAACGGAGTCACGCGGAATGAACACAAGCAGGCCGAAACGAACAGGCAGGCCGAAATGGAAGCAATCCGAAACGGCATCGCGCACGCCGCTTCTGGATGCTGCCTGGATGCTTCTGGATGCGCCTGGATCGTTCTCTACGTGTGTGCGCAACTTTAACCGTCACGCCGTGTTGACGAATTCTCATATGTCTGAGATCGCGACGTTTGGGTGCAAATTGCCGCTGCACTCCACAATAACATTCCGACCGTCGCCGACTCGCCACGAACGGAGCCGGGCCCGTGTTCGATTCCCTGCACAACCGATGGTCATGCCGAATTCCAGAACCACAATGTCTGGCGTTCCGACACGCTCGAGCGCAACTAAGCACAGGACCCTTCCCCAGTGCCTAACCGGCCCTGCACTCACCATACACTCCCATACAGCCACCCATACAGTCCCCAATACACCACAATACACGGCACCCACTACACACTGGCCCGTACACTAACACAAATACACTGGCCCTACACTGGCCATACTCTGGCCCATAGACTAGCCCATACACTAACCCATACACTGGCCGTACACTGGCCGTACACCACCGTACGTGGAATTGTAGAAGATCTCGCTCGCCCAATTGGGGTGGGTGGCCCCATTCACGCAATCGCGTGGCCGCGTTGGGGCCGCGTATGGGGCCTTGTCCGACGTTTCCCCGATAGGCCTGCCAGCGCCTGCACGGCGTCGCGCGCTAGCCTGGCAAAGGGCCGGCCTGCACACAGACAATCGCGACCCTCGCGTAGGCCCAAGCTAGCGACGGTTCGCGTTCGGCTGGAATGGCCATTCGGTACGGACGCGCGAGCGCAGGCGGCGGCACAGAACGAAAACACCACGAGGCGGCGGCGCGTCGTGCCGGCCTGCAGCCAGCCCAAGCCACGCTCCGCTCCGGCCCAGCCTGCCGGGCCAGAAGCCTGCCCATTGCGCGTTGCAACCGTGTATGCAGTGCGCTCCTTGCAGCTTTCGCGACGCGGCTCCTTCCAAGCTTTATAAGCCCAGGTCTGCCAGTGTGGAGACGTGTGGAAGTTTTTCTTTGGGACCGCCGTTCATCACTCGTTCACGAACGGGCTCTTCCTCAACCTCCCCTCCCGCTACCTCCTTGCCTACGGACCTAACGACTGGCCTGACCTGCCGCACCCCATATTTGCACCCCACCGACACTCACCCGGCGCACTTACTAGCGACACTTACAGGCGACACTCACTAGCGACACATACTAGCGACACTTACTAGCGACACATACTAGCGACACTTACTAGCGACACTTACCAGCGACTTAGCACCATCTGCTCTGCCACTCATTAGCCGCACTAGCATAGAGGCCTACCAATTCATTAGACCGGTCGAGCATTGTACCACTATACTGTACCACCACCGTACCATACACCAAGCATCCTGACTGGCCACCGTCATTCAATCGAACGAATCGACACCATCGACCACCATCACCAATCGAGCTCCAACCAATCGATTCAACTTGACCATCGATTCAACTTGACCATCGATTCAACTTCGACCATCGATTCAACTTCGACCAACATCCACACATCACAACATGCGCTACGGCCCGCCGCACCCAAAACTGCGCCCGTACCCATACGTGCTTGAGGTGCTAGAGACCCAGGCCAACAAAAAACTCACCGGCGAGTACACGCAAGACGTCAAGCAGTGGCTTGCGGTGTTGGAGCAGCAGCTGGCCGTCAACCCCCAGATGATCGACATCCAGCCCGAGATCCAGTGGTACATGCGCCCGTACCTCTTGGACTTCCTCCTCGAGCTCCACCTGCTGTTCCGCCTCCAGCCGTCCACGTTGTTCCTCTGCGTGAACATCGTGGACCGCTACTGCGCCAAGCGCATCGTGTTCAAGCGCCACTACCAGCTCGTGGGCTGCACCGCGCTCTGGATCGCAGGCAAGTACGAGGACAAGAAGCTGCGCGTGCCCACGCTCCGCGAGCTCGCCATCATGTGCCGCCACGCGTACGACGAGGAGATGTTTGTCCAGATGGAGATGCACATTCTCGCCACGCTCGAGTGGCTGATGAGCCACCCGCTGCTCGAGGAGTGCCTCCAGTTGGCCATCGCCGACTTCGGCGTGTTCGCCCACGTCACGCCCTGCAAGTACAACCCGGACCCCGCGCTGCAGAAGATGAGCGCCGTCACCGCCGTCGCGCGCTTCTTCTGCGAGCTCGCGCTCTACGAACGCTTCTTTTTGACCGTGCCGGCGTCCGTGGTGGCCGTGGCCGCGGTGGGCATGGCGTGCGCCATGCTCGGCGTGCCCGCGGCCGCTGCGCGGCTCCGCGAGCTCGTGGAGACGCTTCCCGAGCGTGTGCG